>APFE031628100.1:0-23681 GCA_000404065.3 Pinus taeda | reverse complement strand
GCCTTAGATATAGCTTTGAGTTCTGCACCTGCACGATGGTGGGGCACACATAAAGACAATATAGGAGATTGGAAAGAGTATCGCCGATTGATGAGGCTCAGGTTCGGTCATGCAAACACAAGGCTCACAGAGAAGTATAATGGTAAGGACAATCCCAGAGAACATTTGTCTCATTGGACTATGGCATGGGGCAAAGAACCTCAACTAGAATGGGTACACACATTTGTCCACACTTTGGATGTGATACCAATGAATTAGTATCTCAAAATGGAGTTGCGCCATGGCACCACCGACTGGTATGGTCTAAAGGAAATCTTCATATTCACCTTTAACTTCGAAGATGGTTTTCAGTGCATCGATGATGCCCTTCAGGAAATCAGATCAGCAATTTTCTAGACATCAGATGAGCCAACAACTTGGGTACAACCCGATTGGAATGCGTAGTTGCAGCACGCAATAGAACGCTATTATATGACTGTGAAAGAGGGCGAGGAAGATCCATGGAACATTAACATCCCTGAATCAAAAGGACAGTGCGAGGTTTCAAGACAAAAAGTTGAGATACCTTACATAACACAACCTGTTAAGATGAAGCAATTCAATATAGGGTTAGAGGAAGAGCCCAAATTCGTGCACATCAGAGATTATTGGGATGAGGATATAGTAGATAAGGTCACCGAATTACTGCATGAGTACCATTAGTTGTTTTCGACAAAATTCACTGAGTTAAAAGGCATTGTAGGTGATCTGGGTGTAATGAAGGTCACTTTGAAGCCGGATGAAAAACCCATAAAACAACGACCATATAGGCTAAACCTAAAATACAAAGAGAAGGTTAAGGAGGAGCTTGAAAAGATGGTCGCAGCTAGAATAATTGAACCTGTGGAGGAATCTGAATGGGTGAGCATGATGGTAGTGTAGGAGAAAAAGACTATGGGAGAAATAAGGATTTGTGTCGATTTAAGAAAGTTGAACGACGCATGTGTACATGACCTTTTCCCAACACCATTCACTGATGAAGCTTTGGATAATGTGGGAGGACAGGAAGCCTTCTCCTTTACAAATGTTTTTTTAGGCTACCATTAGATTAATATCATGCCGGAAGATAGGAGTAAGACCACTTTTGATGCTAAATGGGGATCCTTTTAATATATAGTCATGCTGTTTGGGTTGAAGAATGCACCTGCGATATTCTCTAGAGTTGTCATCGCAGTGTTTAAATAATACATCCACAGATTTTTGGAGGTTTACTTTAATGACTGGACAATCTTTGGACTATTAAAGAAGCATGTTTCGAGCCTACGTTTGATGTTGGATACCTACAGGAACTATCAAATCTCGTTGAACCTGAAAAAGTGTACTTTTGTGTACCATATGGAATATTAATGGGACATGTTGTTTGCAAGCAGGGGCTGATGGTGGACCCTGCCAAAATTGTTGTTATTATCAATTTAGATCCGCTGAAGAACATGAAGCAACTACGTATGAATCTAGCGCATACTAGTTATTATCAGAAATTCATAAAGGCCTATGCGGAGATCACTACGCCAATGGAAAAATTACTGAAGAAAGATGTCACCTTTTGTTGGATGATGAATATCAAAAGAATCTCGACACTTTAAAGGAAAAAATGGTCACTGCACTAATCCTGGTGTCTCTAGATTGGAAGGAGTTCCATGTTCATGTAGATGTGTCGTGCATAGCTTTGGGTGGTATCTTAGTGCAACCATGAGAAGGGGATCTTGATCCCCCCATTGCATTTGTGAGTCAAAAATTATCTAAGGTAGAAAGAATTGTTCCACAATGGAATGAGAGGGCTCGGATATGGTGTACGCGCTGCCAAAATGCGAGCATTACTTATTCAGTGCACACTTCAAGATGTTTACGAACCATTTTGTGTTGAAGTACTTGGTGAACAAACCTGTGTTGGGGGGAATATCTGCAAATGGTTATTGTTGTTCCAAGAGTACGATTTTGAAGTAATAGTCAATCCAAGACGATTGAACGCTTGCTAGATCATTTGTCCAGAATTGAGACTGGTGAGGAACTAATCAACATTGAAGAAGGATTGCCCAATGCACAGCTCTTTGTAGTAAGGGTTGCTAATGATCATTTCACTGATATCATCTACCTTTTGTCTACCAGAGTAGCCACTATGGAGTATACGACTCAACAAAAGAAAGAACTCGTAGTCAGAGTTGTATATTTTTCTCTGATTGTTGGACATTTGTATTAAATGGGCCCCAATAAGATATTGCATAGATATGTCCTTGAGCATGAAAGACATAGTATTTTGGCAAAGCACATGGTGGTGTCGCGGGAGGAAACTGTGCAGGACTATGGTGGCCCATAGTGCACAAGGATTCCAAAGAATATTGTAGTGCTTGCGATGTCTGCTAGAGGACCGAAAGACCTTCGAGAAGGGACAAATTTCCGTTGAATCCATAAGTCACCTTGCAGGCTTTTGATAAGTGGGTGATTGACTTTGTTGGGCCAACCAATCCACCAGGAAAGAAGACTGGTGTGTGATACATTATTACTACGATAGATTATCTGACCAGGTGGACTGAAGCACAACTAGTAAAGGGTTGCAACATAGACACTGTTGCGAAATTCATATTTGAATATATTTTTTCAAGATTTGGGTGTCCAAAGATCTTGATGAGTGACCGAGGATTGCACTTCCTACACAACATTATTGAAGCATTGATGGAATAATTTCAGGTACATCATCAGAAGAGCACGCCTTATCATCCTCAAGCGAATGACACATTTGAGGCCTTCAACAAAATTTTGGAAAACACTCTGACTAAAGCATGCAACGTCAACAAAAAAGATATGGGTGTGCACATACCAGTAGTTTTATGGGCATACAGGACTACCTGCAAGAAGTTGACAGGACAAACTCCATTTATATTGGTTTATGGACAGGAAGCCAAAATGATTATGGAATACATAATACCTAGTCTTATAATTGTTGCAGTCACAGACATGGCAGACAACAACATTATGGAGGAGAGATTGGAACAACTGCTTGCAATCGAGGAAGATCACTTTATTACAGGATTTCACCAACAAGGGCAGAAATCTAGGGAAAAGGCCTGGCACGACTGACATAATAAGTAGAAATATTAGGACCATACATTGCCCAAAAGTTCAAAATGCATTGGTTAGGACCATACATTGTCAGGGATATCTTATATGGTGGCGCAGTTCATCTCGTGAAGCTGAATGGAGAATTCTTTCATGGGTGAGTAAATGGTATTAGGTTGAAAATCTACAGGGACATTCTATCCCTAGGATTGCGCAATGACTATATGAACGGAGACAAGTCTTAGTGCTAAAGGAAGTTGGAAGGAAGCACGAGACTTTAAACTACTCTTCCAAAGAAGGACTTTGTTGCGGAGGAAGTGTTGCACAATATTCAGGAGGATAGCACAGAGGGAGGAAGTTGTGATGAAGAAGGAGTAACTAAGTTGTAGGGAAGGGTCTGATGCAGTTCATCCAGAATATGACCGTTGGGATTGCTACAAATGATTTGACAGGGAAATTGTCATTACAAGGAGTGGGGGGTATGCATTTGATGGGCAAATCTACCACCAAATTTGCATTTATGAGGTGGATCTAAAGGAGATCGTGGAGTTTGAAATTCCAAAAGGTTATAAATATGGCAACCCGCTCCACTTTCGAACACTTTGCTCACTAAGATTTAAAATGGTGATTTTCCGTTTAAGTGTGAGCTGAGCATTCTGTTGCATGAATTGGGAGGAGATTGAACAAGAATTTCTTAGATGCAGACTAGGATTCCTCATGGCTACTACACCGCCAATGCATGTCATTGGGCTAAGGCCCCCAAGGAAGAAAACTACCGGCACAAGTGCACAGAACAAGAAACAACCTCCAGTTAGGCAATCACCAAGAAAAATCACTTAGGAATAGAGAACTAAGGATAGATTGGACAACCGAAAAAAACCAATGGAGCCCCGAGATTCAGCTGTGGAAGAAGTGGTTGGCAGAATAGAAGATATTGATGCAGAAGATGTGGAACTGATATCCATTTTTCCACCCTATGTTCCACCATGGAAGTTGACCTAAAAGGTTACTAGGGACCTAGATGCTATCAAATTCAAAGTCTTTACACCCCTGTTACCGGATGAGGTGCCGATTGAGAGAGAGTTGTTGGTAAGGGTGCCACAACTGCACATGGAAGAAAGGGATCTTAACGATTGGAGAAAGTATCCCCAGTTCGAGCCCACCAATTTCCTGAAATTAGTTTACTATGAAGAAGCTAGAGTAACAAGGGTTGAACTGCTGCCATGGGTAGTAAGAATTCATCGAACTGGGTTGTTGAATATGATATATATTCCACACTTCCGGCACAAAAATATCAACACAATCTGTGTGCACCAGTTGTTGGCATTGGCGCATGATGTATGTTTGTGGGTGGGGATGAAAATTCCCATTGATGATATTTTTATTAGAAGAATAATTGCGCTTCCCTACCAATGAGCAAACCCTACTGACACTTTTGTTAGAAAATATCAGGAGAAAATGTTGGCCGAGATGTTGAAGGAGTATGATCTGATCAGGAAATCTCATGGATTTCTCGTCAGCTCCATTAATGATCAGGCTGTTCACTTTTTCACACACATTTTCGCCAGGAAAATAATGAGGAAGTGTCAGGCAAAAAAGGTACCCTCACTGGTCATATCATTGGATGCCAAGTGTAGCAACGATGTCTAGTTTAACTGGGAAAGATATTTGTGCAGGGAATTTTTGGATGACTATCGGAAGGCACAAGAAGAGGGAAAGAAATTCCACTAGACGTGGTTATTTCTCTTGATAGTGTTGACAGCATGGAGAATGCCAGAGGAGTCATAGTTCCCCACTGTGGACCCTGACATATGTGAGGCTACGAGGTATGCCTCGCTCTGGGCTTCTAAGGAGTTGACCAGTGTTATAGAGAGAAAAATTTTGTGGGTATTTTTTGAAATGGATTTGTGCACCGTGATCAACCAGAAGCCGAGGCTATCACTAGTTTTATTTTAACAATACAGAGAAATTGCAGACTTTTAGCCGGACTTTCACCATGTACACATTCGTGCCAAGAAGGACCTAAAGGAGGTATGGTACAAGCTGCCATTCTTGGTCATTAATGATGACAACGCGCAAGTGGTGAGAAACTGGCCAAGTGATTACCTAGCTCCACTAATGGAAGGAACAGAGAAAGAACAAGCAGGCAACAATCAAGCAATGACAGATATTTTAGATGCATGGACCGAGAAGTAGCCACCCAAGCAGGGCAACAAGAAGGAGGCTAAGAAAGTCACAACTGACCTAGAGAAGGGCACTCATTGGAGACAGAGCGTGAAGCCGAGTAGGAGGAACAGGCCACCAGAGGTAGCGATTAGGGTGGTGAAGACCCTTTTATTGACATTGAGAAGGTAGATTCTCCATTTATAGTTCAAAGGTGAAAATCAAGTACTGGAGGCATGCGAAAGAAGAAAAAATCGGACAGATCCGTTGGCGCAAAACCGATGGTCCTCACTGACGGGGACATCGATGAGATTGGAGACATAGTTCGAGCTGTGACGAAGGACTTAGGGGGAACATTGAAGACCAATATAAAGCAGTTTTGACAGAGGTGCAACGGGGGCCTCAAGAAGTTGGAGGTTCAGGCAAGTGCGGTTCAAGCGAGCGTGACTCAAGAGAGCATGGTTCAAGTGAGTGCAATACCATTAAGAACAACTACAAGTAGCCCACAGACAACAGTAATCACATTTGTGCTCCGAGCAGTGCAACTAGAACGCGACGCTCTACATTTTGAGATTGTCGAAGATTAGGAGCGCACGCAGCACTGGAAAAATATGAATCTCAATCTTGCAGTGCTCCCCATTCAAACCTTGCATGATTTACATCAAGGAGTCACCAATGAGCTAAATATACGGGAGAAATGAGCTCCATTGGTCATTAAAGAAGTCAAAAACGACAACTGACAGATGTTTGAGGATGATAATCAGGCCATCAAGGAGCGAGATGAGGCAGTTTCACATAGACAATAGCTAGAAGAGGCAATCAACAAAGCTTGCAGCAAGCTACCAGAGCTCCAGATCCAGACAAACGCAACACCCGAAGAGAAGTTGCAAAATCTTGCGGCAGCTATGAAAGAATCAAAGCTGGAAGTCCACAAAGTCAAATTTGAGTTGGAAATATAGATAGTAGAATTGCACATGAGGCTGTAGCTGGCAACTCCACTAGAGGTTCACGAGCAACGCAAGGAAAATATCAAGGCTACTATGGAGAATATAGCCACTACAATCAAGGACTGTAGCCAGATCTTCAAAGACACTATAGAGATATGGGTCTCGTTGCAGGAGGATCCACATGTACAAAAGATACAGGTAAAGATCTGTGACAAGCAGTAGCAATTTGATGAAATCTAAGTGACGGTGTGGACCCTAGCACCTGCGCAATAGTTTGCCCGTCTCTAGGAGGGAAAGATTTTGCAGGGATAGATTGATGAGTTGCGACGAAAAGAGAAAATAATTTTAGCATGGACGTAACCATGGGTCGATGAATCCATTCAACTCTCATGTGGAGAGCAAGCTGAATATCATAAGCAAAACACAATAAACCATTAGTCTGGCGACAATAGGGTCGATGACAGAAAAGATGGTAGAGGAAGTACAATAGTCTGCCACATAGTGCACAAAGATACTTCAGCCTTTGAAAGAGGCATACAATGGTCTCAAAGAAAAGATTCAGGGCATACCAGCTGAGTGACTCAGGGCGGGTCACACCTTTATGTTGGGGGCTTGTTGGGTAGGGTCCCCGTAGGTCAAAGTTTTGTCAAAGTTTTGTAAAGAGCATGCATTTTGAGGAGCAAAGCGTGTTTTTCATGGTGTTTTAGGAGTCATAGGGGCTTTATGGTGGGTTAAAGCCCCTTATTTCGTAAAAGGATGGGATTAATTTGTATGTTTTGAGTTCTGCCCATGGTTTGCGGACCATGGTATTGTAAGAGAAAAATATATATAAAGGGTTGTCTTAGTAAGTGAAAGACAATATTCCTTCATGGATATGCTTTTGATGTTTTGTCTATAATTTTCATATATTTCTATGTTAGAGTGAAGGAGATGGCTTCTGCAGCGATATGCGCGGAGACATTGGTAAGTTTGCAACTGTGCGCGGAGACCTTGGTAATTCTGCAGCTGTGTACGCAGAGACCTTGGTAAGTCTGTAGCTATGTGTGTGGAGACCTTGGTAAATCTACAACTGTGTGCACAGACCCCTGCAGCTATGTATGCAGGGTAAGAAGGATTGTAATTGTGAAGATCTGAAGATAATAAATAATATTTTGAAGGTAGATCTGTGTACTTAAATTTGTACTTTACTTTATGAAATCACTGTTTACTTTTGGTGTTGCATGATAAAAGATAAGATCAAAATTAATATATGAATTCAGTTACTATTAATTATAGTTAAGATCCATTGATTTATGCACAATAGATAGAGTTTTAGATCTGCGAGTAGTCTTTTTTATGAATAGACCGGGTTTGGTCTAATATTAAGTAAAATTGTGTAGCACAGTAATATATTTGTAAGTAAGTCATGCCAAGTCAATAGCCACACTCCATACCCTTCTGGATGCGGAAACCTACTTCCAGCATCCCCCAATCTCGCCTCGGGTGAGACTGCAGTCTGCACGAACAGATCGTTGTAGAAAGGGCCGGTGGTATAGTGTTTTGTTGGTTGGCGCAACTAACTCCGAACCTGGGTCTGAGCCCATCAAGCCAATAATTGGTACCATTTAAAATCATGATAGAAGTATGTCATTTTCAAAGTACTTATAGTTGGGTTAGAGGAATTCTTAATAAAAAATTGGAAGGATCCTTAATATAAATAGGTATACCTGAAGATATAAATATTCAAATTAGAGGAAAGAAATTGGTGTTTCTCTTTTATCAATAGTGTAGATAAGCCAAATGATTTCCCTAGCATAACTAGTCATGTAAATACTATGGGTATGACCCTGAACATGGAATTTGAAGGTGAACATATTGATGTATGTGAAAATTCCATTATGAAATCTCAAATCCCAACTAATAAGATCTCAAAAGAAGCTTTATACTATATTTGAACATCTGCAACACTAGATTGTTGTCATTTTATTGTTATTGAAGAGAAATCATTATTCACAAACTGGATTAGCTAGCATAATAGGAATGGGAAAATATTGCGTACCTTGAATGTTTCCGTACATTTTTTAATATTATGAAGGACCAAAAGGGTTTTTGTAAAAGACAACAAGATTATGATTGACTAATTTGTCTCCCAACCATGATAGGATTGCTATCTCTATGGGGTTATAAAATTTGAGACAAAAATTCTATAGCTACCCTAAGATCCTCTACAAATAATTAATACAGATGAGGCTTCAAATACCCCCACTCACTTATCTAGTTTATTCATCTCAAACTCAATAATGTCTTTTGACTCCATCAAATAAAACTTTAATTTTGTTCCATATAAGAAGAATTTAACACATATATTATTTATTTAAAATTTGCAACAATATAGTCAAAGGACAATAGCTTGAGTGGTAACTAATGGTTTAATTCCTCTTCCATCTAGGTTTTGTTCTCCAGAGACATGTTAGCCTGTGTGGAAAAACTTTGAACAACACTCTTATGGTTACTCATACAAATTATTCAAGTTATAGTTCATTTTGTTCAATGCTTAATAGGTGATTTTCTAATCATGAAAATGACCATCTTGTACATTTAATATAGGAACAACTCCATTTGTAAAGGGTTAGAAACTAATGGAATGGTACAAAAGTGACCATATTCAATATTTGATTGAGATTATTAACACAATAGAATCAACATTTCCCCACAATGAAATGAAATGAGAATATCCAATCATTAAATGAGAATGTTCATCGTGACATGTCCATGGACGATGTAAGGTGCAGGATCAACTTTCATCGTGTAAAATTGTAATGGTTAATATTTACTAATATTAGCAAGTGTTTTCCATTATAAAAAATTGTTGCTTGCATCTCTCTTCATTAGCTTTGATGCCTCTCTAATTTCCGGTGATAGTAAATTGATTACTTTGCACAAACTAATCTTCTAGATTCTTGCCACTAAAAATATCTCATGCAATCTACCCATAAAATTGGTTGAAACCAAAATTGACTATTGGAGCAAAGGGTAAATCCCAATACGAGATGGAACCTTGCTTATCATATTCTTATTATTTAGTCATAAGTGGGTCAAACTCCAACAATTTCCATATCACTGGGTAATTCCCCTGTTGAAAAAGTTTCAAAGAGAAATAAAATACATCATGCCACCCACCTTACATGTATGAGGGGGAAGGGGACGATTGGGCTAGTTTCTAGACACATCAATGAACTAACCTAGACAATTAGCCCAAATTATAAGGCAAGGAACCAATGTGATTATTATTGTATAGAGATATGTTTATCCGAGACCTCATGGATCCTAATTCATTGGGTATTTGAATAGATAACTTCATCTCAAATAACTAAATAGAAACAAGGTTTTTCAAGGTACACAAATTGGATATTTTTCCAAATATCATATTAGTGAAGGAATCAAAGAACTCAGAGGACCAAAGATTCTTAAACACTTGGGGATTTAGCAAAACAAATTATTGTGATAGAGTTATCATTGTCATAATTTATTAGTATTATTTATTCCTGGAGGAATGCCACCTCAAAAATACTTGAAAGATATCCAGATCAAGGATGTTACCTATGAATTCAAAAATGATTCCTTCCAAACTAGCGCTTGATGATTGTAGCAATAAAAGGATGGACAATGTATCATGCCTTTGGGAATTTTGAGCCTCATCGAAGGAATTATCATTGAGGCTTAAATTCACGGTGCCATAACTACTCCTAATACACGTTGGTAGATTCAAAAGAAGGTCATTCCCTTGGATTTGATATTGTTGAATGTAGTACACCCACGTTGTTGCACGAGTGAGTGAGTCGAGAATTGGTATGAGGAGAGACATATCTGATGCATTTGTTACATCTACTAAAATATTATTAATTTAATAAGGGAATTCATTATGTCAATATCTAAAAAAATATCTCATGAACATTGTAACTATATCTAGGAATGTAGAAAATGAACTAGATAGTTTATCTACAAGACATGACATTATATTATGTAAAACTTATAATAAAACATTCAAATTATGATGAAAACAAGATTTTTGAAAAATAGTTTTTAAATAATATTAAAATAAATGTTTATTTTTCAAAGTCATAAATTTTTAAATAATATGTCTATATATATATATTTATATATATATTTAAATTTAATATTGTAATTTATAATAGTCAATATTAAATTAATAATTAATATTAATTATGTTGATAGGTGTTTTCTCTGCGAGCTTGGGGTGAGCAAACACTGTTCGCCCCAACCAATTGCAGAGTGTTATTTTTTCCTGCCTTCAGTAAAATAAAATTTGACATGTGGACTTTGGTCACTTGGACTTTCCTTTATAATTTTCTTGCTCAGTTCTAGTGTTGGGGTTGGACATCATTCCTCTCCATGCCTCTTATCTCCTCCCAATGCCTTGGAAGAGTTTTCTACAATGATACTTGCAGCTCCCAACTCCCACAATGCTTGAGAAGGGATTATTTTTCAAACCAGATATGCCACTCTTGGTCTCTGGATTATTGGATTGAAGGTATCTGAAGAATATGCGAGAAAACAAACATCGTTCATGAATAGAGGTTCCCAATGAGGCTAATACATCTTGTTCGACCTCGAGAAGCACACCTTCGAAGATGAAGGGGAAGGAAAAGTGCAGATAAGATGGGGATGATGTTGTCAAATCAAACATAGTTCAAAGTTTGAAATCTAGAGTTATAATTCATATGGGTCTAGCTGAGACTATTCTACTATGGGCCCTTTCACCTCAGCCTCTTGGGCACCTTCCTCAATTCTACTTTGGGCCCTTTCACCTCGGCCTCTTGGGAAAATTCCTCATCAGACTCCAGCTGGGGTGATTATGCTTTGGGCCCTGTCACCTCCTATTTCACCTTGTGATTTTCATAGTCTCATCAATTCAATCCAACCATAAGTGTTCATTCATTAATTGAATGAATGAAATGTTGGGTACGCAGTTGAATATCCCCATCCATGCACACCAATAGACTCAACTTTATCATCATCCTTTGCCTCCGCATAATGCAGCTGGTTCCAGAGACATGTTAGATCTCAGAGGCTTGGAGAAAATTCAGATTCTCGACCATGGAAGTGGGGAAAAATGTGTACAAGGTCTGACAAAAAAAAAAAAAAGACTTGTTCCCTTTAATCCCTGAAGTTCATTCATGAAAATCACAACAAGCCATGAGTCGACATATAATTTGAGAGATGGAAATTCTGAAGAATACAGAATCCCCATATATAGTGAAATGCTACCAGATTTTAGAGAAGGGAGAAGAAACTTACTTCATTTTGGAGTACATGGATGAAGGTTCAGAAGGGAGAAGAAACTTACTTCATTTTGGAGTACATGGATGAAGGTTCATTGGAGAAAAGGAAATCCAAGATGATGTCTAAGAGGTTCTTGTTTGATCCATAAATTGTCGTGGATATTCCACTGGACAGTTCGTAACAACAGATCTAATAATATTATATTAAAAAACTGAGATTCTACACTATTATTGTTTTATTAAACTTTAAGATCTGTAGGATTAACTGTAATTAGTGCATGTATGAGAATATAAATTATGCAGAAAAGTCGAGAACGACAAAATAATCTCACACACACATATGACACAAGATATGGTCTGTGGGAAACCCTTTCGAGAGAAAACCCAACTAGAAAGTGAGGTCGCTTCACTCTCTTTCCCTGTCTGGAAATATGGTTGTAGGTACAAAGAAGTAATGTATGTGGCCCGTGGGCTACTATAGCACACGCATCCTCTATGTGTGCTCTACCTCCTATCTCTCATGGTTATCTTTTCTATGCTATGGAACAAAATTCTCTCGAAAGAATGGAATGCCTCTTCCTCCTAGTGGCCCGATTATAACACAACCTGATAGCCTGCTAGCGGTTAATTTTGACTACATCAACTCTTTACTAGAGTTAAAAAATAGACTCTTCTAGAGTCTTTTACATCAAAAACACGTGGTGAGCCCTTTTCCATGAATAATGGGGGCTAATGCGGCATTCCTCCTTAACTATAGGTGTAAAAACAAGAAGGTAAACTTCTGAGTGGCAATAATTTTTCATATGGACTCTGATTGGCACGGTTCTTGCACCATTGGAAATACCTCTATGTGTAGAATAATAGTACTCCAGTAAGGACAAAAATTTTACCCCCAAAGAATGTTGTTTGAAGCCTCAAAACACTCCCAGAAGGTTTTAGACCCCGTTTTTCCAAACTGGGTCTCGCCAGTGAAAATAGTCCCATGAGCTAATTCCTCCACTTTTTCCACTCCAAATGCATCGATATGGATGAAAAATAATATAATGATCCAATCTAGATCACACCTCCCCATTTTGGGAGGCTTTTGGTCCCGAAAATCTTTTATTGAATGAGGTGAGAAAATGTTTCCTCCACCTTCTCTCTAGTGTACCATTTAGCTTTGCCTGGAAGTTGTCCCTTCAACCCAATTTGCCAAAGGTCTTGCTTCCCTTGTCTTTTAATTCTGGACCTCTTCTACAAAATTTTATCTTCTGTCAACTTTGCCTAAGCGTCTAGTGCCAAATCCTCCACAGAAGGTAGGACCTGTTTCTCTTCCTGGTCTAGCATGGAAGGCTCATAGAATTTAAAATTTTCGACACTCGCAACTGAGTAAATGTGCATATATGGTGGTAGATTGAGTTTATAGGCGTTATCACCCACCTTTTCTAGTATCTCAAAGGGACCATATCTTAGAGCCTTGATTTTCTTACTAGGCCCCTCCAGCCTCTCCTTATTCAATTGTAGCCATACTTTGTCTCCTACCTTGAATGTTTTCTCTGTTATGTGCTAATCATGCATGGTCTTTTACTTCTCTTGCGACTTATGTAGTGTTTCTTGTACATGTAGATGGATTTTCCTAATCTTCTCTATAAATTTTTCAACCCTCAAACCATCTCCTGTAAGATCTTCCTTCACTCCTCCTTGTTGCCCCTATGCAATATCCAAAGGTGAAGGTGGAAAATATCCAAAACAAGTCTTAAATGGGGACTTTTCTGTAGAAGTGTGGATTGATCTGTTATAAGAATGTTGTATATATACCATATTTCCATCCCGGGTCTTTGGTTGATTCTTGTTGTAACCCCTTAGTAGCTCCACCAAATTCTTGTTGACTACCTTTATCTACCCATCTATCTATGGATGGAATGTTGTAGATATCTTCAACTTTGTGTCCATCTTCTCCCACAATGTAGTCTAAAATGCACTAAGAAATCTTGTATCCCTATCTGAAATGATACTCCTTGGTATCCCAAAGTGCAACCAAACTTGTCCAAAGAACAAGTTTGTTGCTTCTTGTTTGTTGATGGTCTTTTTACAGGGCATCAAAACACACATCTTATTGAACCTGTCAACTACCACGAACAAGTAGTCATGTCCCCTCTTGGTTGTCAGTAACCCTCCCACAAAGTCCATGGAAATACTTTCCCAAGGATGAATAGGTACATGTAAGGGATGATATAGACCTTGTTTCCTGTTTCTAGGCTTGCTGGTACAACAAAGCATTCATCCTATTATGAACATAGCTATGTGTTCTTGCATGATGGGCCAATAAACATTCCTCTGGAAGTTAGCCACAGTCTTCCCTACACCAAAGTGCCCTGCAACCTTGAAGGTGCGAGCCTCTCTAATCAACTGCAATCGATCACCTTTACGAACACATAACTTATCCATCATGTAGAGTAACCCATCTTGGAGATGTTAGTCAATGATGTTGTCTCCACCATACACATGACTCTGACTCTGTAACTACTAATACACCTCCTTGAATTCCTCATCCTCTAAATATGCCTCTCTGTATGCATCATGGGTGACTGGCTCCATGTGCATAAGAGTCCACAAATCTATAATCTTTGATGTGGGTGGCCTTGACAACATGTCGGCCAACTTGTTTTTGCTTCCCTTCTTATATTTGATCACCAAATGAAACTGCTATAAAAACCCCATCCACTTGTAGTGCCTGGTCTGTTGTAGCTTATTTTGGGCCTGCAAGTACTATAATACCTTGTGATCTATGTGGATTATTGTCTCCTTTCCCATCAGATAGTGCTTCCACTTCTTCACAACTTTCACCATGGCATAGATCTCCTTATCGTAGGCAGGCTAGTTAAGAGTTTCCCCATGAAATACTTCATAATGGTAGCAAACGAGCCTTACTCCTTGCATCAAGGTTGTTAGTACTCAAAATGAACCTCAAGGCTGAGAAGAGGCAATTCTGAGGTAACCACAGACTAAGCTTTTGATCTGGCATCTAGCCCTGCTAGACTAGAGAGGGCTCTCTCTTTGCCAACAAAACGCGGCTGCGATAACTAAATCTTAGGCTAGCTATGAAGAATAAGGCTCTGGTTGAAAATTGTGGGTTGAAAATAGCAAGAGAAGGGACTATTGGGCTATGGATTTGGGGCTAGTTTCTGCTGGCAAACTTGGGGCAAAGTAAGCACAATGTACAGCTAGATTAAAGATATAATGAGAGAAGAAAAGAGGGAAAAGACCACTGCCCTACAGGCACCAATCAGGGGATGGATCTACAGTGGCAACTTTAGAAGAAAGAGAAGCACAGGGTTACTCAACAGAGCATCTAACAAAGGATGGATTCTAAAAAGATAACCACTACATCAAACAACATAATCATTGTGAAAGGAGCATCGTTCATGGATGGATTCCTAACACTTCCCTTAGAGAATGTTGTAACCAAATTAGCATAAAAAACAAAGCATGGAAATGAATTTACAAGAAAAACATGCTGCACATTAAACATCGTGATGAATCCCAAATTTAAAGAGCAGAAAAAGCTGCATTAAAATAATATTCAAGGAAAACTTTACACAGTCCAATGGCAGCCTCACTCTGTTGTAAAAATCCAACTAGTACACTCTAAAATTCATCAAATATATACAATTATCTCATCCCTGTACTAAGGGATTTGAGCTCAACCATCTCTCTCAAGATAGAATCAGTTACATTAAATTTGGACCGAATTTCTGAAAATAGGGCTCAAAGATGAACTCGTATCTCTTGAACCATAACATGTGTTACAAAACTGAAATAGGTTTTTGTAGATAAGGTCATTTTTAGGAAACAAATCTCTCAAATTTTGGAGATTCGTTTCGATTTACTCGGAATATGTGCCACAAAATAATCTCTAAACAGGAAATCACTAAATATTTAAATCTGTAAAAATAGGCTGTAAAGATCTAGTCAAATATTCCAATTCATGACCCCTGTGAATAAAATGAAAGAGGTTTTTCTTATATGGCTCATGGTTGACAAAAAAATTCTTGGGTTTCTAAAAATTACTTTCCATCTGTTGTAAAATGGTGTCGCACTACAATGACTAAAAAGTAAAACAAATGCAAAATTTGTTTTAGTTTAATGTAGGATTCAAATATCACCACATATTTCCCACATAGTAACACCTGTGCATAAATTGAAGGAGGTTTTTGTTATTTGGTATGTGATTGACAAAAAATGCTTTCACTTTTATAAAATTCATGTCCATTACTTCAGAAACTAATTTTGTAGTAAACTTGTCCCTGTGTGCATCAAATGACCTCAAAACATGCATAACCAAGAATCAATCATTCATTTTGATCATATATTTTGATCCGGGAGCCAGTTTTGGGAGTGTGATACACTGTTGGAAATATTTTTCCGAGCTGCTTCTGATGAACATGTGTAGGATATGATTTGCACTGAACCTCATGTGCAAAAAATCTCTGGAAACCAAACATAGTAAGATCCCATTTTGATCCTTGGTGACAGGCTACGAAGACTGGAACTAACATTGGCCTTATTGGGGATGGTAGCTCCTTGGAGGTGTCAAGAACACCATAGACCAAGTGCCTCATCCATTGGGCAATACGGTCACAAACAACTGCAAACCTGAACAACTTATTCCAACAAAAAAACACACATACTGCAACCTGTACATTAGGAAACTAAAACAAATGCCGAAAACTGAAATGCTACTTTGGGCAACTTATTTATGTACAACCCTACCCTACTTTGAAACAAATTACTAGATCAAGTGATGTTGTAATGCCAAATTAACCAATCAAGTAGTTGTAGCAATGATGACGCTTGGCAGTGCTTGAAATAGAACATAAATGTAAATGCTGACAATCATACATGCACAAAATGAGTGTGGCTATGTAAAAGGAAATATAGCTTGTTATTCAAACTGAATTTCTTTTCCATATATGCTGCAATAGGATCAAAGAAACCAGACTCTGTTTGCTACCCCAACTCCTCAATACATGCTTCTAGCTGCAAAGTATTAATGCAAACATCCAAGGGCAACCTTACCTTTCCTTCCTTCTTCTGGAAAAGGTCCCAAAGAATGGGACTTGACGGTCCAGATCCTGGGACTGTATTTGGGTCTCCAATTCAGTTAGATCTTCTTCAATTTTGGTGGCAAACTCTTGCGAAAAATTGAGATTAACTTCATGGCTACATCGACAAGACTTCAAATAAGAAGAAAGAGATGAAGCAAAGTTCTCATCTACCTCATCATCAGTGCACATATCTTCCCATTCTCTAAAGCCTTGAATAGAGGTCGTCTCTATTTCAAATTCTTCCTCTTTCTCCATCCATGTTTCAAGAAAGATATGCCAAAAATCTGCAAATGACTTAATAGATCTGATAGAAAAACTTTTGATCCATTTTCTACATTTCCCTTGAAACGAATCATAGAACAATCTCGTAAAAATATCCTCTTTTTTTACTCTAAGAGATTCTATAAATATTTTGAAATTTGCTACATGTATAAGAGTCAAGGTTAGATCTTCCCCATTGAATTTAGGGCCATTGCTCAAAATATATGCATCCTTCGGTAATTGATTAGGAAAACCAGGAAGATTAGAAAAATCGATACATGAACCTTGAACAAATAGAAACAACATCTGAGTCCTTCATTTAGCGAGGCCACAATAAATAATTTGAAAACTCGGGATTTCGAACAAAGACAACACCCATATCATACCCACTTGCATCTGTCTCCACTTCAAAAGGTCACTTCAAGTTTGTTAATGCTGGAATTGGTGCTTCACTGATCTTCTTCTTTAACTCATCGAAAGCCTTCTGGCGGACCTTTTCACCACTGGAAACTCTTGACACTTGCTGTTATGACATGGAGTAGTGTTGCCACCACTGAAAACAAGGCTGTGAGTTTCCTCAGGTACTGTGTTGCCCCAATGAAACTCCTTACCTAAACAACATTAGTAGGCATCGACCATTTCATGATGACCTCCATCTTGCAAGGATATATCTTCAATTCTCCTCCACCAACCATATATCCCAAATACACCAAGGACTGCTGCGCAAAATCACACTTCTTGAGATTTCCTAGAAGTTGGTGCTTTTTCAATGTTTCCAGCACCTGCGTCAAATGTGAAATATGCTCCTCCTAGGTAGCACTATATACTTGTATATCATTCAAATACATAATAACAAATGAATCTATAAAAGAGAACAGTACATCATTCATTAATATCCTAAATTTAGTTGGTGCATTACATAGGCCAAATGGCATAACTAACCATGCATACAAACCTTGCCTGGTTTTGAAGGTGATCTTCCATGTATCTTCTTCTTTGACTTGAACCTGGTGTTATCCAGACTTCAAGTCCATCTTTGTAAAATAATTTTCTTGTTGCAACTGATCTAGTAGATCATCTATCATGGGTAGGGGGCATCTGTTCTTGAGCGTGATTTTATTCAATGCCCTATAATCTATAAACATCTGCCAAGTCCCATCCTTCTTTGGCACAATGATGGTGGGTGTCCCACATGGTGATGTACTCGGTTGAATGACACCTTGTTCCAGCATTTGTTGCAACTGTTTCTTCATCTCACTTACTTCTATAACATACTACTTCTACAACCCAATATTTGGCAATAGGGAGTCTAGCAATAGCTGGAACTCGTGCTCCACTTCTCTCTTAAGGGGAAACCCTTTAGGCTCTCGAAACACGTCCTTGTATGCCTTTAACGACTCCTCTAATTGTTTTTTTTTCTTTCTTAGCACACCCCTCTAGGGATTCCTTTCCCTTAATGACTCCTCTACAGACTAAATTTCTCTTAAAAATAATAAAACATACTTATTGTTTGAACTGATCAGTTTCTTGGCTTGGTTGGCACTTACCAGTGAAATTTTCGGCTTGCCTTTGTGCACATTGATGATGAACGATTTTTCATCCTTGATGAGTCAGTACTGGTTAGCTCTCCTCATGAATATTGCATCATGCATTTACATGTATGGACTCCCAAACATGACTCCACATACATCAAGGGGAATCACATCTAGATCTACTTCATAAATAAAATCAACACTGATAGCAAATCGAATTTTGCATTGTTTTGTTACCTTTAGCTCTGCATCCTTATGTACCCATCCCAATGGATATGGGTTTGGATGATCATGAACTTCTAACCCCAACTTCTTGACCAAATTTTCTGCAATGAGATTCTCCTGCGATCCTGAGTCAAACAAATCATCAATCTTCCTCTTTTGACCTGTATCTTTACATGGAAGAATTTGGTCATTTATTTCTCTTCCTGTTGTTGAAGGCTACTTAGATTCACCTCCTTCTACATTGATGTACAAACGATCTTCTCATCCACATTCGAGTTGCTTTCAACTTGGTTGCTTGAATCAGTGGCCATGAGATTCTTCTTCTTATTATCTTTCTTCTTGTTCTTCGAGTTTAGCTCTGAATGTAACTTCCAACACTTATCCTCTATATAGGCCATCAATGTTGCAGTGGTTGCTAGGATCTTTGCACTGGTGTGTTGTGGATTCCATCTTCTTATCTTTTCCACGTTTTTGCTTCTTATTCCCCTCCTTAGAAGTGCCTCGTTGCTCCTTTTTTCTTCGATCCACTTGATTGCGCTATTTTTAGGCCTATGTTCTCTAGGTACTGTGCCTGTACACAAGCCTCGTTCACCATTTTGGGCTTGAACAACATCACTTGCTCATGCAAATGGTGATGCAGTCCCCTTAAATACCTGAGGAGTAGATCTACGGTTCTTTGGAGAGATACCCAACATTATAACCATCTCTCTGAATTTTGTGGCATACTCCTGAATGCTTTGGCCTGACTTTTTCCTGAAGTAATGCCACCGGATCCACTGGTCTTCCACATACCCAATGGGATAAAACTGTGACTTAATGAGGGCTTTGAAATCCTCCCACTTAGCCACTAGAGGTTCTCCCTCCAACCTCAAGGTTTTCGTGTGGCTCTCCCACCAATTCAATGTATGGCCCTCCAATTTCAGTTGCGCAAATGAGATCTTTTGCGCTTCCTCAATCTGATGGACATTGAAATAAATTCCAGTGGCTGGAACTAGTGGTTCAACTTCAGAGTGTTGATCTCACCATGGTACGACTTGATATCAATTTTTGCTTCCACTTTAAATAGGGATTGTGATTGATTCATGACACTCGAACTAGGTTGATCTTTTTCGGGCTCTTTCTTCGGTTAGTTCTCTATTTCTCCCCAATCTTTTATCCCATGTTTAGATTTGTCCTCTACATTCAAACCCTCGTCTTCTCCAAATATGCCCAACATATTACTTAGGGCCACCATGAAGAGGATAACATTGCGGTTTACATCTGACTTGTTGTTCGAGTCGCGAAAACCTCACCTCTATAAGGTCACTAGGTTCATTTACAGGTTCGTCGCCCATGATTAAGGTTTTACGATATTTGACCCTGCCGACCTAGATCCCTAAAATATCCACAAAATACCCAGAGAAACCTACTCTAATACCAAATGATCCATAAATTGTTGTTTATATTCCACGGGACAGTTCGTCACAACAAATCTCATAATATTATATTAAAAAATTGAGATTCTACACTATTACAGTTTTATTAAACTTTAAGATCTATAGTTTTAATTGTAATTAGTGCATGCATGCAAATATAAACTATGCAGAAAAGCAGAGAATGATAAATCAATCTCACACACACATAAGACACAAGATATGCTCTTTGGGAAACCATTTCAGGAGAAAACCCAGCTGGAATGGGTGACCACTTCACTCTCTTTCTCTATCTCGAAATATGGCTACAGGTAAAATGAAGCAATGCATGTGGTTTATGGGTTGCTACAGTGCATAGATCCTCTCTATGTGCTCTACCTCCTATATCTCTTGGCTATATTTTCTATGCTATGGAACAAAATTCTCTTGAAAGAATGGAATACCTCTTCCTCCTAGTGGCCTAGTTATAACACAACTCGATAGCCTACTAGTGGTTAATTTTGACTACATAAAATCTTAACTAGAGTTACAAAATAGACTCTTCTAGAGTCTTTTACATAAAAAACACGTTGATATCCCCTTTTCCATGAATAATGGGGGTTGGCGTGGCATCCTCTCGAACTATAGGTGTGATAACGGGAAGGTCAACTTCTGAGTGGCATAAATTTTGCATACAGACTCTGATTAACACGATTCTTGTGTCGTTGGAAATCTCTTTGTGTGTAGAATAACATGAAAAGGTGCTTCAATAAGGGGAAAAAGTTCCCCCCAAAGAACGTCATTTGAAGCCTCGAAACGCTCCCGGAAGGTTTTAGACCCTATTTTTCCAAACTGGGTCCCACTAGTAAAAACAATCCCATGAGATGATTCCTCCACTTTTTCCACTCCAAATGCATCGGGATGGATGAAAAATAATATAATGATCCAATCTTGATCATTTTTTAATGTGGCAATGTAGGTCTTGGAGGGCTTGAGATATCTGCACCATCACAAAATTATGCATAGAGACATAAAGCCCTCCTATTTCCTGATAAAAAGGAACCAAGACGTAAAAATTGCAGACTTCGGGGTGAGAAAAATTTTGTCTCGGACATTGGATCCCTACAATATGTATGTGGGTACCTGCCCTTACATGAGCTCCGAGAGATTTGACCTTCAAACCCACGGAAGAAGGTGTGACAAATCTCCAAGAGAATTGGACTCTAACTAGGTCGATTATTATTTCTCTTCGTCGCTTTGGAGTGTAGCCATGAGAGGGTGATGAGGGTATCATCTTAGGTAGTAGGGAGGCAGTGCTTGGGAGAAAGTGTGTAATTGATAAAAATAGAAATTTCTCAACATTGATCATTGAAATGTAGCATGTGTGGAAACAGAACCAAACTAAAGATCCCATGATGAAGGCCATTGAAATAAAGGGAATGTTGTGTTGTTTGTAGTATGTACAGGCACATTTGCAATTACTTGGAGCCTTTCATGGAAGTGGAAACCATGTGGAGTGCATGCCGAAGTTTATATAGTTGTCATTTATTCCAATGTTGTAACCCATTGAACCCCAACCCATTAGGAAATTTTCCATAGCTTCATGTTACTTCAAGGCTAAGCCTATCATTCTTCCTACATTGCATGCAAGATTAGAAACTATCTCCACACATATTCGGTCACGAGGCTATAGGGTGAGTGACTTTCAATGCAGTGTTATTTTCATCACAAATAAAGAAAATGTTAATTGAGAACCTGTAAAGAATTTCAAAATAGTTGAAAGCGTGGGAGCAGGTGTAACAAATCTAAAGAAATGAGGTCATATGCTTCCTTTGTTCGTTGAGCAGTGTCGATATTGTGTTTATTGTAACTCCAAGAAGACTAATTTATGTGGAATGTTCAAAGTGGATGCCTTTCGAACCGTTATGGAGAGTGATGTGAAATCTCATTTCTTTGTTAGTGGAAAAATGGTTTATCATTTCATGTGATCCACCTTTAGCAAGTACACGGTTGTTGACCATGCCCGTGTTATTAAAATAAATCTGAACGCTCCTCTTGAAAAAGCACATTGCCTTGTGAGCTACGGAATAGGCACTGGTATATGAGCACATTCATCACCAATTTTCCTTAACTTCAATTATTTTTTTATATTCCACTTAGATGTTTGGAGAGGAACGAAGCTTTAGCATTGTGATTGTTTAATTTTATTGGTATCTGTTGATGATTCATTTTAATTCTTGGTTGGTTCATTTATTTTAATTTTAATTTATTATGAGATTTAAAATCAGTGGAAATTGCAAATTTATTGGCATATTTGTGTTGCAAGCAATCTTATTGTTTTATTATTTTGGGTTCGACTTTAATGTAAATATAGCTATTGTGTTCTCAATGATTCCATTCAAAAGTATGATTTTCAATGTAGTGAGATCTGTGACTATGTTGTAAAGTGCTTTTATTAAATTTATCTTGAGAGTGATTTATTAAATTTCCATAAGGGAAATCTGTATTGCATTAATCAAATATGATATTACATATATACAGGAGTATTGTCTCAAGATAGGAAAACTATCTTGGACACACAATCTGTAGGTTGAGAGAATATATCGACCACACACAAATCTAGGAACAGACTCCTCGAGATAGAAATAATCACAACTGAGACAAGTGGGAATTACATATTCCAACACACCCCCTTAATGAGTACTTGTCTTGATATCAATCTCCAAAGTCTAGTTGTGGTCAAACATAATAAAAGAATATGTTAATGTCCATATAAAGGAGCAACCAACCACCAAAATGCATGGGTGCCAACCGGTACAACCGTAATGTACTAGGATGCACTTCACATACACGGTTCTGTCAACCATTATAACTACATAAATGTACATGTACCTGTAAATTCCCCTCCAATATCATCATCATGGGTTTTATCAAATTAACCGTAACCATGCTTTGGATTTTATCGAATCACCCTCAACCATGCCATCAAGGGCTCTCAGCCACCACAGCTCAACACATCCACCAAGACTCAACACAGCCATGAAGGCTCTCCAACCGCTCCGGGCCACAAATCTACCATTAAGGCAATCCAGCCAATCTAGGCCACAAACCTGCCACTAGGGCACTCCAACCACTATTGACTATAAACCTGCCACTAAGGCACTCCAGGCAATCTAGGCCACAAACCTCCCACTAGGTCACTCCAGCCACTCTAGGCTACAAACCTGCCACTAGGGCACTCCAGCCACTAAGGCTCACCAAAGACCTGACTCAACCAGGCTGAGGGTTTTCTCGGCTAACCCTAAACCATGCCAACAAGAATTGTTGTCCCACTTCACTCTTACATGTTGTTTATGGCTTACCACAAACCGACACTACAAATACAAAGTGGTTTTTAGAATACCACGAACTATATGAGGGTACACATGCCTTACAAGGCTTACACCACAACTCCAACTTTTGGAGTTACCAGGTACATACATTACAAAGACCACTACAAAACATCCTAGACTTGTTTACTAATAAAATGTGTGACTCATAATATAACATGCTAGTGAGTCTATCCCGCAAACTCACACTAACTCACACAAACATTCATTGTGTTGTCCTCGGATCCTTTGCCACTCATGTTGGATATACCACACCATTCATATGCTGGAACAAACTATTTCCATCATAGACTTTGTACTTTTGAGTCTTG
>APFE031628094.1:0-44782 GCA_000404065.3 Pinus taeda | reverse complement strand
CCAAGAAATATTGTATCGAGGAGTAGGAGCAGATCTTTTCGTATCAATGCAAGTTGTTCTAGTTATACAAGGGGTAGAGCAGAATATCTGACGAGAAGAAGTTCTATCAACGCTCTCATTTCAAGTGAATGTTTCCAAAAAGATTACTTGAAACATATGGATTTCAAATTTCCATTAAAGCAAGAAGAGATGTTTGTCAATGAATAAAAGCATGCAAAATTCATATTCAGTTGGGTGCATGCAATCTACATTGTCAGGTTATGATTATCATATTAGGACTTTATTTATCTGTAGAAAAGCTTTCAAAATGTTTCATTCGATTGGGAATTTTCGTCTCTTGAGAATTCAAGAAAATTTGGAAAATGATCTCACATTTTATTCAGAAGTACGTCATAAAAGATAGTTTGGGCCATTATCAAATACTGCAATGTCATGGATGAAAGATTTCTTTTCAAAGCATGGAGAGTGTATGCCAAATAGAGAGACAATGCATATTCCAGATAATTTTTCAAGACGAGAAATCTACAACTTATACAAAGAATATGCAGAAAGTGTTGAGGGATAGGGCCAATTTATTACATATCAATATTTTGTGAAGATATGGAAGAAAGAATTCAATAATGTTCGTATTCCTAAGAAGACAAGGATGGGGATTTGCATTACATGTGCTTCTCTTAAATAAAAAAGGGACAAATGTGAAGGCTCAGAAAGAGGTAAGTGTTCATAACTTTTACTTTCAAAATTGTATAGTCATCAACTATGAAAACATATTTCTTAATGAATTTCTTTTATGCTGTGTAGATTTAATTGTCAAAGAACTTTAGGAGCATCGCGATCAACAAAAAAATGAAAGGAAGAAGTTGTACAAGCATCAAAAGAAGTGTTATGATAATCCAAATAAATATTTGGGTTTGATAATTGATGGTATGGACTAGAAGAAAACACTTTTACCACATTTTGTTCACACACCCAAAAATCTACAAGAGGAATATTTTATTCAGTTTCACTTGGTCGGTTGTATGGTCTTCAATGGGAAAATGTTGCCAAGGGTGTACTTCACAACTCCAAATATTCATAATGATGCAAATCTGACCATAACCATAATTCATGATGTGATGTCTCATTGGTTTGGTAATCTTCCTGAAGTTTTGTATCTACAATTGGACAACACTTGCTGTGAAAACAAACATCAGGCTGTTTTTGGGTATCTAAACATGCTTGTTGAATTGAGAGTTTTTCAAAAGGTAAAGGTTGGTTTCCTTCTTGTTGGGCACACTCATGACCATATTGATCAGATGTTCAGTCGTTTTTCAGTCACATTGAGGAGGAAGGAAGTTGGGAGCTTTCCATCACTAATTGAATGTATTAAGAAATCATACATGCCAGAGCCTGCTTTTGAAGTGTTGGAAGAAACTATTGACATGCGAAGGTTTATTCTAGGATCATATGGTGAGGGGAAATGCATTGAACAACTTAATGATATAAGCTTCCAACATCAATTTCGTATAAAAAAGATTGATGGGAAAACACTAATATGGGGCAAGAAGTTTTCAACTACTTGTTGAGGCCCCGAAAATCGGGTCGACAATAAGGGGGATACCCACCCGGTCCGGACCTTGGTTGGCAGCTCCTTATCCATTTGGTATAGTGGGTCTGACTAGGGATGATGGGACTAGTTTCCCAACCTTGGGTGCGTGTGTGTGTGTATAGAGCTTGAACTATGCTAACCTAATGAAAATTCAAAGTAAATCTAATTTAGACTCTTTAAACTAACACTATGTTATTGTAACCTAATAAGAAACAATACACCTAATCTACACTAACCCGGGGTGTATTCCTTGCTATTATGTGATCTAAAACGATTTCGAATAATAACTGATAATAAATATCATTCAGCTATCATAAGAACATAAATCATTAAAGATAAACTATTTTGCATAAGAAGTTAGGCAAAATAGTTATGAGCAGCATATCGCATAATAAGTTACTTATATGTCAGATACAAAAATACGGCTCCACCGTACAAAAGTGCCAAATGGTAACCCATACATTCATACAATGACATATAAACAACTGAAACTATAAATCACTTAAAGAACATAAGCAGAAATAGTCAAGAGATAAAAGTACCATTTATGACTCGTTCCACTCACAAGCTTCAAGCAACAATGATTTATCTCTCCTTGTTCTAACATCCACTAAGAGTGCAGAAGTGAAACATCAGTAGCAGCTATAAAAAATGTAAGTGAAGATAAATTCCAATCCATCTATTCACCAAAACCTCCTCTGAGGGTGCAGAAGTGCATGTTCTGAGGATAAGTTTTTGACAAATCTACGGACCCTTCTCTAAATGCATGAGAAGGGTTTAAATACTGCTAACTAATTAACTTGATTACATCAATTTGGGATCTGGTTTTCAAATGATCGTCCCTCTGATAAAGCAAATTATTTCTAAAATTAAATCTAACTTTGAACTATTTCTGTCTTTGCTCCTTTAGCGCTGTGAGTGTTCAGCATTCGACCGAGAGGGGTTGGTTGGTTGCCTTTCCCTTTGTGCGTGTTACAAAAATAGGAGTAACAAGGGTCGGCACCACCTCTTCGATAAACTATCAGATATTTTAAGAGAATCTCCCGCCGACTGAATGTATACTTGGTAATAACTCGAATTTTTCTCGAACTGGACCTACTTTTGCTATTTTGGTTTTTTGTCTTTGTTAATGACTTGATGAGTCAAAAGACTTTACTTCCCGAGCAATTCTCTGGATTGGAAACTTCAGGTATCTTTGTAGTCATGCTGATTTTGTGTGCCTCTAACTCTGAGCTTCAGATGGCCTATCGTATGAGGTTCTTGCTTCTGAAGAAGCCTCTTATATGGCCTCTAAACATCGACGCTTTCCCCTTTTCCTTAGATGTTTCCTGCACAAGAAAAATTACTCCATTTTATCTCCTATTTTATAGTTGCGTGAAGGAAAAGAATAAATGAAAAATAAAGTTTGATATGAAAGCTTCAGATGTTGTGTGTGTATAATCATGACATTCAAAGTGAACTGACTCTTCGAAAAACGAAAAGCGGTCATTCGTATGATCATTAATTTCTTTTTACATGCGCGTGCCTAACTCTGATTAAAGGACAACTCTCCTTTGAATGTTGTGCTTAGCAAGATCTCGTGCTTCGTCACAGATCGCAGATCGCAGATCGCATATTAGTATTACAACATTGTGATACTGTGATATCGGATCATCGCAGATCGCAGATTGTGGATTAGAGATCGCAAATCGCACATCGCGGATATTAGTCATTGCGTCTTGCTCTATGCGGCTGCTGCGATATGCGACGTCGCACATCAGCCGTCGGGGATTTCTTAAGTCTCTCTTGTTAAGAGCACTCATGATAAATGCGATGCGATGAGTTTAGCGTCGCTTTTTCGTTGTTTGATAAGCTTATAACAAGAAGTGTTTCCTTTGCTTTGTTGCGATAAGATTTTAAGGAAAAACAAAAATATTCAAGGGGAATTTTGATGAATTTTTACTAAGGGTCCCCCATTTTCTCGGGGTTGTTGCTAACACCAAACAAAAGAGGGGGTTGTTGGTGACCACAGCAATGGCGATTCACTGGGAAGAACCAGTTATCTCTGACTTTCTATTGAACTTCAACTTCTGAAACAGGAAAATTTTCATCAGTCTAAACTTTGTTATGGACAGATAGAGTACGTTTGTCTTATCTTATCGATGATACTCTATTTCAACCTTTCTACATTCCGTTCGTCTGCTTCCTATGGTTCAGTCCTTGTATTTACACCAGCCATTACTTGGTTTCTTTTTAAAATATAAAATGAGGTCATCACTGCTATGCTGGTCATTCAAAATATGCTCATTTACCGTAGGTAGAGCCTCTGCTGCCCGCAGGCGTCCATAGCCTCGACAGGGTTACCTATTACCCAACAATGATCCTTTATCCTGCTAGAAGTTATCTACAACCTTTCAGAGAGAAAACCATTTTTATACTTTTTCTTTTTTATTCTCCAAAGAACAATGTCTTGGTTTGATGGCCAATTTATGACACAGTCATTCACTTGATTTACACTTTTTCTGAATAAGCTGGCTCGTGATGAGACCCCTTGTCTTTTGATTGCAACAATCTTAAGTCGTTGCCCTATTTTGGCAGACAGTATTGGCAAGGTCAGCAAGTTATAATATATGTGATCATGATAAGCCGGCTCGTGATGAGACCTCTTATTCTTTGAGATACGTATTGTTTTCTCGGATTACTTCTCTAAATGCTATGATTTCCTTTAACAGGGAGGAACCCATTGTCTTTCCTTAAGAAAGCTCTGGACGGTAATAATAGAGTTTGAAAAATAGCAGTTTTACAGAGAGTACTCATTTTGTAATTGATTCCTTTCATTGTGCTGATATAGAACAAATTCTTCGCCAAAAGGTTTCTTTCGAAAAAAGTTTTTTGAAGTTAGAACTAGTATCATTTCTAAGGTAAAGTTGGACTCTATTCGTCAATAATAAAGATCAGATTTTAGAAAAAAAAATTATTGTTTGTACAAGTGAAAAATCAAAATTTAACAGAGGATCCGGTGTTCAATTTAACGCGAATTCCTGAAGTAATCATTTACAACTGGTTTTATTCCTACGAAAGAAGAACAAAAAAATATTCTACAAAATTTAGAAGAGTTATCTTCTATGGAAAGTATATTTTCAGGATTTGTCCATTAACAGGCAAGGAATCCTTTCTACCTGCTAAATCCTGCAACACAAACGTTGACGGGCCTATGACTTCTACAATCTGAAAAGGACCAAGCCACATTTTCTGGAATTTTGTATGTTTGCCTTTCTCTTCATGAGCCTTATCCCATTTCAAAACTAGATCTCCCATCTGAAATTTTTTTCTGGTTATTATGCTTGATTCAAAAGAGGATTTTATTAGCGCTTGGTGATGAGCATGGGTTTTCCTAGCTTGCTCTCGTTGTTCTTCCAATTTAATTATTCCCATCTGTCTATGTTGTAAGGAGGAAGTAGATACTTCATCGATGTACTGTACTAAAGACAAGGAAGGAATCATTGAATGGGTTGGAAGAACCACTTCCTTCCCATAAACTAAGTTAAAGGGAGAAGTGCCGATTGAAGCCTTTTTCATTATTCTATCTGCCCATAAAGCATTTACCAAGGTTTTGTGCCAATTCTTCTGGCTCTGGTCAACTGTCCTTTTAATAATCCTAATTAGATTTTTATTTGTTGACTCAGCCAATCCGTTTCCTTGCGGATAGTAATTGGACGAATATTTTAGTTTAAACCCTCTTTTAAGTGCAAAATCAGTCATTGCATTTCCAGAAAAGTAAGAAGTATTATAAAAAATTAAATCTGATGGCAACCCAAATCTAGTGATTATAAATTGATCAATGAACTCAATGATATTTTTAGAATTAGCTGTCTTGAGAGGTATCGCTTCTACCCATTTAGTGAAATAATCGGTTGCCGTGAGGATATACCTATGCTGCTTAGAGGAGTGAGGAATGATCTCACCTATTATGTCCAAGCCCCATTCACTGAATGGTTGCTCAATGTTTACCGGTTGTAGTGGCATGGACGGTTTCCTTTGTTTCCCTGTAGTAGTTTGGCAGATTTGGCATCTCCTCACGTAACTGTGTGAGTCTTTGAATAGTGTGGGCCAATAATACCCCGCTCGTAAGATCTTGTGTGCGGTGGTATCTCCAGCATAATGTCCGCCTGCAGGTCCATCATGGAGTTCCTACAAAACCTTTTCGGATTTAGTTTTCTCAAGACACCTAAGGAGCACAGAATCATAATTTCTTTTAAACAGAACATCATCTATGAGCTGATATTGTTTAGCCTTTAATCTCAGGGCTCTTTTCTTAGTGTGATCCAGGTGAGCTGGAGCATACCCGTTTTTGAGATAATAAATGGTGTCAGCATATAAATATTCTATATCGTTTAGGCTTACCTCATACGTTTGAACTTCCTCAAATGAGCTTTCAGGAATATGTGACGCTCCAGCTAACATTTTGCAGAAGCCTTGGCCTCTCACAATGCTTGCTGGTTTGATTTCAAGGTTGTATTCCTGTAAAGTTGTGTTCCAATTCGCTCTTTTTTCACCCACATCTTTCTGTATTAAAAGGTTTCTTACCGCTGGAAACGGTACTATGACCTTGGTATGGGTTTTAAGTAAGAAAGGTCTGAAATACTTGATTGCTTTGAAAATGGCATATGCCTGTTTCTCTACGTCTGAATAGTTGAGTTCAGCCCCTTGTAAATTAGAGCTAAAGAATGCGATTAGAGCTTCCGCTTTCTCTTGATTTGCTTGAGTTAGGATCGCGACATATGATTTTTCTGAGGCGAAGGTGTATAAGATAAAAGATTCTGAAAAATTCGGGGTTGCTAAAGATGGAGCATTAATGATAGCCTGTTTGATCAGATTGAATGCTTCATGTTCGTCCAGACCCCATTTGAAATTTGAATTCTTTTTTATCATGGTTTGCAAAGGAGAAACGATTCTTGAAAAATCCGGGACAAATCTTTTCACAAAATTGATTTGACCAAGAAAAGATTGCATGGCCTTTTTATTATGAGGTAGCGATATTTCGGAAATTTCTTTGATTCTATCAGGTTCAATGTGAATACTAGATTTTGATACTATGAATCCTAGAAGTTTCCCTTCACTTAATGTGAAAAAAGATTTCTTTGGGTTGAGTGAAATCCCATACCTTAAACATCGTTGAAATATCTGTTTTAAGTCTCTGAGATGGTCGCCTCACTTCTTTGAGTATACTGTTATATCATCCAAATAAATCACTACGGCTTTATTGACTAAACCTTTGAATGCGATGCCCATAGCTCTTTGAAACGTAGCGCCGGCATTGATTAAACCAAATGTCATATTTCAATATGCATATGTGCCCCATTTGGTTCGGAACGTGGTTTTTAGCTGATCATCACGATGTACCAGCACTTGGTTGTATCCTGAAAATCCATCCAGAAAAGACATTAATTCTGAACCTGCTACTGCCTGTAATATCTGCTCCATAGGAGGGAGGGGAAAATTATCTTTTAGACAGGATTTGTTGAGATTCCGAAAATCAATGCAGATTCTAATATCTCTGCTTTTCTTTCTAACAAGAACCATATTGGAGACCCACTTAGAATGTCTGACGGGGAAAATTATTCTAGCTTTTAACAACTTATTTAGCTCAGTCTTTATTTGGTTTTCTAGATTGGGGTGGATTTTTCTGAGTTTCTGCTGGACAGGTTTTTCATTGTCGATCATAGGGATGGTATGTTGGATAATGGAAGTGTCATATGTCTTTAGCTCGTCGTAGTTCCAGGCGAAAACATTGTTGTATTGTCTCAAGAGACAAATGTATGCTAGTTTTTCTTAAGGAGTTAGGCCGTGGCCTAGATTAACGTTTTGTGGTTTATCATCGGTTCCCGGGTTTAGTGACTCATAGTTCAGAGTTGAACTGCAAAGCTTAGAATTAGTAGACCTTTTAAACCGACTTTTTAGATCATATAAGTCTTCTAACTTAACCACCGATTTTGGTATAGCATTATCAGTGCTAGTTTTTTGTATTTGTTGATCGTGGTGGTCCTCGTCAATTATTTGATTGGAGTAGGATCCTTCTGAGGTGAGGAAATTTACAATATCAGGATTGTTATTGAATACTCTCCAGTTTGTAATGTTGTCAGGGACGGATGGTTTAAAGATTAATTCTATCGAGAATCTATCTGGGCTAAAATCTTCGGAGGGAATGAGTCTAGAGGCTACGTTGGCTAAAAGGTCTGCGCTCGCGTTTTGAATTCTCGGGATCGAGAAAATATTGAACGCCATGAAATGCTCAGTCAAATCCTGTACTAGAGATTGATAGTGTTTCAAATGACTTGATAGGCAGTGTATGGTGTTACGTACCTGTTTGACTACAATCTCAGAGTCTCTGTAAACTTGAAGGTATTTGACGTTCAACCCGATTGCTTTGTATAAGCCTTGCACCAAGGCCTCATATTCTGCTGTATTGTTCGTGCAATCAAATTCAAGTCTGCATGTAAGCATTGTCTTGTTTCCTTCTGGACTGATCAGAACGCATCTTGCTCCCGCTCCTTCGTTAGATTTAGAGCCATCAAAATATAATTTCAAAAACAAAGATGTATTTATAGGTTCTTCTACAAAATTTACGCACTTTGAATTATCAGTTTGGGAAAAATTTTCTACTTGGGATACAACTGAATTTTCTAAGTAAGGTGATGTATGAGCATTGAAATTGCCGAGGAAAGAATCTGTTGAGTAATTTCCTATGATGCTACTGTTATATGCTATCGCTTCATTCTCTCCCTCTAATTCTGTTACTATGTATTTTTGGTGTAATTCTCGTTCAACCTTTATTTGGTTTGGTTTACCATTATATGGTAACCACATGTGAGACCAGTCGGTTGAGAAGTATCCACGGAGTTTTTCGGACCAATCCCTGCTGAGAATTAGACCGTAGAATTCAGGGATATCAGCCACTAAAATGTCGATAACCTGACAAACCTTGGGGTTAGACGACAATCTTATGGTGACTTGATTAAGTTCACCAATCACTTCGACTTGAGACTGATCAAGCTGAACTATGAGTACCGCGGATTTTTGTGGTTGAATGCTTAACTTGGCACATATTGATCTGGGTAAAATGTTTGTTGAAGCTCCAGAATCTAATAAACAATTGTGCACGATTTTATTGAAGATTTCATAAGTGAGAAAAAAGGGGGGAGTGTGGGATCTTGATCTTCCTCCAATCAAGGCGATGTCATTTGGATCGATCTTATTGGCCGTGCTGATTGGGGGTCTTCCCATGTTGTGTGTAGCCACAACTATAGGCAAAGATGTGGTGGGTATGGCATGTAATTCTTTCATCATTATCTTCTGTTGATGTTTAAATTTGCTCAATTCATAAAGAGTGATATTAGCCCTCGTCTTTTTCATGTCATCAATAATGTTGTAATCCATTTCATCCGACACTATTAGTGTCTTTGATGGAGGTGTTTGATCTGATAGGGCTGGGCTAGATTGAGTCGCCTTTGTGGTTGTTTTCTTTGTTGCGACTTTTTCTTTTATTGTAGGGCTTGCGCCCTTCTGCTTGGGGGTAGTTTGGGGAGGATCAAGTTGGTTTTTGTTACGTGTGCTAACCGGAAATGCTTCTTGATCCTCTTCTTGTGGGAGGATGAAATCCCACATTCCTTGTAGTTCTACAACTTCTTCATCATCGGTTTGTCCTTCAATGGTTCTCTCCTCTTCTTCCTCTTCTTCGGATTCGACATTTGAAATAGCGTTGGGTGGTTTTGTATCCATTGAAGGGCCTCTTTTAAAATTTCTATAGGGCTTTTTCGAAGAAGTTTCTGCCACTTGTTTCTTTATGTCAATCATCTCATTGGACATGGTTTTTAATACTTTCTGTAACCCTTCCAAATCAAAAGGTTCTTTTGTCTATTTCTTCTTGGATTCTTCCTTGAAAGAGGTCTTTTTGGACTTACGTTCTTCTATCACAGATCTCTTTTCTAGAGCTACAACGCGTCTCTCTACCACTATGGCTTCTGTCAGATTTTCGACTAAAGTTGTTTTATTCGCCCTATCTACGAAGACTGCTAGATTTGATGGTAAAGCTATGATATACCACTCACATCGCACTTCTTCACTAGGTTGGGAAGTAGCGGGGATTTTGTTGAGGATCTTATTGAACCGCAAATTGAAATCTTTGATGGGTTCTTTGGTTTCGGCTTTGAGATTGGATAGGTCACTGATTAACGTTGCCAGTGATCTATCGTCACCAAATTTGGTGAGGAATTGACTTTGGAAGATGTCCCAGCTTGTTATAGACCTGGAAGGTAATGAAAAGTACCACGACCCGGCTGTCCCTTGCATCGTATAGGGAAAAAGCCAGACCACAGCATCTTCATTGGTAACTCCATTGAGATTGACAGAGAGCATGAAGTTGTTAATGTGCTCTTCAGCTAGCATGCCTGTTTTTGGGTTGAACTTGGGTAGCCATTTCTCAGGATGGGGCAGTATTTGGCTCAGGGGTGGAGGCAAAAAAACTGCTCCAGGATTGTTCCACGGAGCTTGAGCCATTCTTGAGCTACTGGTAATTGCAAGTGTAGGAGATGATCCTCGAGGTTTTGAAGATGCAGATAATATGATCTTGGATGATTGGGGAAGAGGGGTTGTGGAAGGTGGATGAGTGATTTGGAATGGAGATGTGGGTGGTTGACTTCACGGTGAAGGGGTTGAGATGGATGATGTAGATGAGAGAGTTTCACCGTCAGAGTGCAGTGATGTTTTCCTTGCTCTTTTTCTCGTGGGAAGAGGGAGTTCAATTGGCTAGATGCCAAATTTTCCGCCCTTTAACCTGGTCAGGGGATGAGCGGGATTGTATTGCGAAGTCATGCTGCTTTGAGATTTATCAGACCCTATTGAAAAAATAGAAAATCCCTGGAGTTTATGAATGAGAGTTTGAACTTCAGGGGGTTCGATGGTAGGATGGTCTAAAATATTAGAGTATGTAGCAGCAGTTATTATTTGACCGACTTGGGATTCTGATTTTGAATTTTCTAAGGAAGTCGGAGGAGTTGATGAGGGTGATTTACTCTAAGAATGGTATTTAGATTTTGATTTAGGTGCCATTCATAGTCAGGCCCTCCTTCTAGCACCAAATATGTTGAGGCCTCGAAAATCGAGTCAACAACAAGGGGGATACCCACCCGGTCCGAACCTTGGTTGGCAGCTCCTTATCTGTTTGGTATAGTGGGTCCGACTGGGGATGACGGGACCAGTTTCTCGACCTTGGGTGCATGTGTGTGTGTGTATAGAGCTTGAACTATGCTAACCTAATGAAAATTCAAAGTAAATCTAATTTAGACTCTTTAAACTAACACTATGCTATTGTAACCTAATAAGAAACAATACACCTAATCTACACTAACCCGGGGTGTATTCCTTGCTATTATGCGATCTAAAAAGATTTCGAATAATAACTGGTAATAAAGATCATTCAGCTATCATAAGAACATAAATCATTAAAGATAAACTATTTTGCGTAGGAATTTAGGCAAAACAGTTATGAGTAGCATATCGCATAATAATTTACTTATATGTCAGATACAAACAATATGACTCCACCGTACAAAAGTGCCAAATGGTAACCCATACATTCATACAATGACATATAAACAACTGAAACTATAAATCACTTAAAGAACATAAGAAGAAATAGTCAAGAGATAAAAGTACCATTTATGACTGGTTCCACTCACAAGCTTCAAGCAACAATGATTTATCTCTCCTTGTTCTAACATCCACTAAGAATACAGAAGTGCAACATCAGTAGCAGCTATCAAAAATGTAAGTGAAGATAAATTCCAATCCATCTATTCATCAAAACCTCCTCTGAGGGTGCAGAAGTACATGTTCTGAGGATAAGTTTTTGACAAATCTACGGACCCTTCTCTAAATGCATGAGAAGGGTTTAAATACTGCTAACTAATTAACTTGATTACATCAATTTGGGATCCAGTTTTCAAATGACCGTCCCTCTGATAAAGCAAATTATTTCTAAAATTAAATCTAACTTTGAACTATTTATGTCTTTGCTCCTTTAGCGCTGTGAGTGTGTATCATTCGACCGAGAGGGGTTGGTTGGTTACCTTTCCCTTTGTGCATGTTACAAAAATAGGAGTAACAAGGGTCGGCACCACCTCTTCGATAAACTATTAGATATTTTAAGAGAATCTCCCGCTGACTGAATGTATACTTGGTAATAACTCGAATTTTTCTCGAACTGGACCTGCTTTTTCTATTTTGGTTTTTTTTATTTGTTAATGACTTGATGAGTCAGAAGACTTTACTTCCTGAGCAATTCTCTGGATTGGAAACTGCCTTTGCTCTTCATTCCGGGCTTTTCTGTCGTGCAAGCTTTAGGTATCTTTGTAGTCATGCTGATTTTGTGTGCCTCTAACTCTGAGCTTCAGATGGCCTATCGTATGAGGTTCTTGCTTCTGAAGAAGCCTCTTCTGTGGCCTCTAAACATTGATGCTTTCCTCTTTTCCTTAGATGTTTCCTGCACAAGAAAAATTACTCCATTTTATCTCCTGTTTTATAGTTGCGTGAAGGAAAAGAATAAATGAAAAGTAAAGTTTGATATGAAAGCTTCAGATGTTGCGTGTGTATAATCATGACATTCAAAGTGAACTGACTCTTCGAAAAACGAAAAGCGGTCATTCGTATGATCATTAATTTATTTTTACATGCGCGCGCCTAACTCTGATTAAAGGACAACTTTCCTTTGAATGTTGTGTTGAGCAAGATCTCGTGCTTCGTCACAGATCGCAGATCGCAGATCGCATATTAGTATTACAGCATTGTGATACCATGATATCGGATCATCGCAGATCGCAGATTGTAGATTAGAGATCGCAAATCGCACATCGCGGATATTAGTCATTACGTCTTGCTCTATGCGGCTGCTGCGATATGCGATGTCGCACATCGGCCGTCGGGGATTTCTTAAGTCTCTCTTGTTAAGAGCACTCATGATAAATGTGATGCGATGAGTTTAGCGTCGCTTTTTCGTGGTTTGATAAGCTTATAACAAGAAGTGTTTCCTTTGCTTTGTTGCGATAAGATTTTAAGGAAAAACAAAAATATTCAAGGGGAATTTTGATGAATTTTTACTAAGGGTCCCCCATTTTCTCGGGGTTGTTGCTAACACCAAACAAAAGAGGGGGTTGTTGGTGACCACAACACTACTACAGAATGGGCACCGTCATTAGGTTTGCAATTTTTGAAGTTCATTCCAGATCGCCCAATATTTGCATCAAAAATATTGTTATTACAATCATTTGGTGAAGTTCAGAATGCACGTAGACAGAATAGACATATAAATTATTCTGATTGCCTAGAAGAAATTAAAAAATGTATTAGATATACATATGAGTACTTTGACATTGCTGATTCAGTTTGGTGGGAGTCATTTTTCAATAATCAAAGTGATATCATTTCAACAACAACCAACGAAGATATACCTTTGAAAAATCCATTTATTTGGCCACAAAATGTGTCAAATGAACAAGAGGAAGTAAACATTGTTGAACAGCAACAAACTCAAGGTATTATTAATTCTTCACAAGCAATGGAAAGAGAGATGTATATTGGTTCCAAAAGATCTCGTGCACAACGTGAAGCCATGGAAGACATTTATAGGGGTTCAGTACATGATATTAAGGAGGGTTGCATGATTGCAGTGCTAGCAGATGGAGATCCCAAAGGCTATCCATTTTGGGTTGCTAAAGTTATAAAGGTCTTTACAGAAAATGAGGATGTTACAAGTGTTGAAGTACATTGGTATGCCACAAATACACACCCATTCAATGGTGTGTATAAGCCAGAGATGGTAGTTGACAAAAAAAATGGTGGAAAAAGAAAAAGAAAGGGTACAAATATAAATCGCCGCCGCATAGACATATTACAATTGGAGGACGTTGACATACTTGTTTATGGCTTCAATTTAACAAAGAGAGGAACTCTTCGCTTCAAGAAGATATAGATTCTGAAAAGGTTGTTACCAGAAGGAATAGTGTTGACATGGGAGTCTGCTGAAACCAGTGGTAGATCTAGAAGACTTTTGAAACCTGGAATGTTGGGCATGCATGTGGACTCAGATGGGGCACTAGTTGATCAAAGAGAAGAATATGGAACATCTTCATCAGCATCCAGTCACTCATCTGAAGATATGAATTGTGATGGTGTGCAAAAAAATATGAGTGATTTTGAATAATTGTTTAAGACAGATTATATAACTGATGTATGCATCATATCTTCAAATAAAATTAATGTTTTCCATATGTTGTTAAATGAGAAGTTATGAAGCATTTTTATGTTGTTGGATTATGTCTTAAGTATGATAAATTTTATTGTTTAAATATCTACAATGCAATATCAAATTAGAGATATAATGTCTGTTTTATTCAGTATACAAATAAAGACTTTTGATTTCATTGAGTGATATACTTTGTTCATAATGTCATGGTTTTTTAATTTTATAGTTGAAAAAATTTCAATTTCTTTTGTATCTAGCATGGTGTGGTTGAAAACATGTTAAATTTATACTTAGGAAAGAAAAATGATATTCTACCAGAAACATTAATGTGTTTTTTCCTTAAAAATTAACTTTGTTTGAGACATAAAAAAATTGGTTTTATTAGCATTTTTTAAAAAGTTTGAAAATTGACCCTAAAAAAAAAACGTTATTCCAGTAGCATCACTTTTGTTTTGAAGCTATATTTTGCACGAAAATTTCATAGTCACCGCCATTTTTAAAACACGTTCAAAATTGGCACCTAAAAAAAAAAATCATTCCAGTATACACACTTTTCATTTTCAGCACTGTTTTTGATGTTTTTTTGGGGTTTTTGGGCTAGAGTTCCCGTTTTTAGTTTATAGTTCCCGTTTCAAAGTTTACATTGTTATGGGAAGAAGAAGTGTATAGGGAGAAAATATAAAAAGATGATAGCCACATCATACTAGTGCAAGGATCCCAACAACCACTGCAATATTTATGACCATATAAAGGATAAGTGTTGGAAGTTGCATCCACATCATAACCCAAAGGTAAAAAGGAAAGGCAATAAGAAGAAGAATATCATGGCCACTGATTCGAGCAGCTAGGTTGAAAAAATATCGAATGTGGATGAGAAGATAATCTATAAGTCAGTGCATAAGGAGGTGAATATTAGTAGTGTTTAACAACAGGAAGAGAAAGAAATGACCAAACTCTTCGACATAAAGATATAGGTCAAGAAGACAAATATTGATGTTCTATTTAACTTAGGATCACAAGTGAATCTCATTGTAATAGAGTTGGTCAAGAAATTTGGGTTAGAAGTTCATGATCACCCAAGCCCATATCCATTGGGATAAGTAAATAAGGATGCAAAGTTAAGGTAACAAAATAGTGCAAAATTAGATTTTACATCAATTTTGATTATATTGATGAAGTAGAACTAGATGTAGTTCCATTTAATGTATGTGGATTCATGTTTGGAAGTCCCTACATGTACATGTGGGATCAAATCTTCATGTAAAGAGCTAACTAGTATTAGCTCGTCAAGGATGGAAAATCGTTCACCATCAATGCGCACAAAGGAAAGTAAAAAATTTAGCTGGTATGTGCCAACCAAGCCAAGAATCTCATCAGCTCCAACAAGAAGTATGTTTTACTATTTTTAAGAGAAAATTAGTCTATAGAAGTGTCAATAAGAGGTAAGGCATCATTGGAGGGGTGTAATAAGAAACATAAGAAACAGTTGGAAGAGTTGTTACAGGAATATAGGGATGTATTCCAGGAGCCTAAAGGGTTACCATGCAAGATGGAAGTGGAGCAAAATATCCAACTATTGCAAGACTCCACATTACCAAATAATGGGTTGTACAAGAAGTCTATTATAGGATTAAGTGAGGTGAAGAAACAATCGCAGTAGCTACTAGAACACAGTGCCTTTAGTCTAAGTACATTACCATGTTAGTCACCCATCAACATTGTGCCAAAGAAGAATGGGACTTGGAAAATGTGTATTGATTATAGGGTGTTTAACAAAATGATGCTCAAGAATAGGTACCCCCTCCCTGAAATAGATGATCTATTGGATCAGTTTCAACAAGTGAGATACTTCACCTAGGTGGACTTAAATTCTAGATATCACCAAGTTTGAGTTAGATAAGAAGATACTTGAAAGACTGCCATCAAACCAGGAAAGGTTTGTATGAGTAGTTAGTCATGCCATTTGTCTTATGCAATGCACCAATTATGTTTATGAGGTTAATGAATGATATATTGCACCCTTTTAAAGATTCATTTGTTTGTGTCTATTTGGATGATATACTGGTATATAGTGTAACCTAGGAGGATCACATCTCACATTTGACGTAGGTGCTAGAGACATTAAATAAGCATCAACTACTAGAAAATCTCAAGAAGTGTGAATTGACACAACAATATATTTTGTAGTTGGGGCATGTGATAGGTGGAGGAGAGCTAAAGATAGATCTTGCCAAGATGGAGTCCATCATGAAATGGTTGGTGCCTATTAATGCTTCTGATATTAGGAGTTTTGTTGGGGCAACAAAATACTTGAGGAAATTCATAGCCTTGTTTTCAGTGATAGCAGTACCACTCCACGCAATAATAGTTAGTGGCAAGATTTTATAGTGGGGAAACGGTCGGCAGAGGGAAATTAAGGAGTTAAAGAAGAAGACCAGTCAAGCACCAGTTCTAGTATTATTGAACTTTCAACATCCATTCAAACTGGAAATAAATCCTAGTGGGTATGTTATGGGAGTAGTCTTGATGCAGGGAGGAAGGCTTGTATGATACCATTCTAAAGTATTTCATGGGGAAATTCTTAACTACCCTACCTACAACAAGGATATTTATGCCTAGGTGCAACCTGTGAAGAAGTAGAAGCATTATCTAATGGGAAAGGAGACAATAATACACACAAATCACTAGCCACTAAAGTACTTGTAAGCCCAAAGTAACCTACAATATACCATACATTACAAGTGGACCAGGTTTCTACAATAGTATCATTTAGTTATCAAGTATATGAAGGGTAACACAAACAAGTTGGTTGCTTTCAAGTCCACCCACATAAAAAATCCCAACTTTGGGAAGTCTAATGCACATGGAGCCCTTTTCCCATGATGTATACAAAGAGGCATATTCAAAGGATGAGGAATTATAGAGGTGTTTCATAATTTCTAAGTCTGAGGCATGTTCATGGTGGTGACAATACCATTGATTTCCATATCTAGGACACGTTATTCTATAGGATGGATAAGCTATGTGTTGCTAAAGGTGAGTGATTGTAGTTGATTAGAGAGGCTCACATCTTTAGGGTTATAGGGGAATTGTTTGTAAGGAAGATAGTGGCCAACTTGTAGAGTATGTGTTTTGGCCCAAGACGAAAGAACATGTAGTTAGGTTCATAAGATGATTCTTTCTTTGTTGTATTAGCAAGCCTGATGACAAGAAACATGGTTTATATCATCCCTTACATGTACCCACTAATCCCTAGGAAATCATTTCCATACACTTTGTGACCAATAAGAGACATGACTACATGTTCATGGTATTTAATAAGTTTAGTGAGATATATATTCCACTACCCTGTAAAAATACCATCAATGGCCATCAATGGGAAAGAAGCATTGAACTTGTTCTTTGGACATGTCTAGGGGCACTTTGGTATACCAAGGAGCATCATTTCAAATGGGGACATGAGATTTCTTAGTGAGTTTTACAGTACATTATGGGAGAATATGGACACAAAGTTTAAGAGGTCTACAACATTCCATCCTCAGACAAATGGGAAAATAGAAGTATTCAATAGGAATTTGGTGAACTTTTGCAGGGCTACAATTAGAAGCATTTGAAGACTTGGGATGAAAATTTGATATATATACAACACTCTTATAATAGACAAATCCACAGTTCTACTAGCAAGTCCCCATTTAAAACTTGCTTTGGATATTTGTCACCTTCACCTTTGGATATTTCATATGGGCCACAAGGAGGACTGAGGGAGGATCTTACATGAGATGCCTTGAGGCATATAAAATTTGTAGAAAAGACAAGGAAAATCCATCTACAAGTATAGGATACACCACAAAAGTCACAGGAAAAATATAAGGCTGGGCATGATCAACACAGAACAACAAATTCATTCAAGACAAGAGACAAATTATGGTTACAGTTGAACAAGGAGAAGCTACAGAGGCATGGCGAGAAAATCAAGGCTCTAAAGTATGGTCCCTTCGAGATACTAGAAAAGGTGGGAGAGAACACCTATAGACTCAGCCTACCCCCATACATGCACATTTACTCATTTGGTGAATGTAAAGAATATGAAACTCTATGAGCCTTTCATGTTTTGTAGAGGATTTGGCACCATATGCTCAAGAAGAGTTGAAAAAATATATATTTTTGTAAAATAGGTCTAGAACTAAAAGATAGGGACAACATGACCTTTGGAAGATAGACTTGAATGGACAATTTCGAAGCAAGGCTAAATGGTACACATGAGAAACTTTTGAGGAAAAAATACTTCACCTCATTCAGTAGAAGGTTTTGGGGATCAAAAGCCTCCCAAAATGGGGATGTACAATCCGAATTAGATCATTATATTGTTTTTCATCCATCTTGATGCTTTCAGAGTGGAAAAAGTGGAGGAATCATCTCATAGGACCATTTTCACTAGTGGGACCCAGTTTGGGAAATTGATGTATAAAACCTTTAGAGAGAATTTTGAGGCATCAAAAAATATATTTTGGGGGTAAAAATTTGTCACTTTAGTGCAACACTCTTTTTCATATTTTCCACACTGTCACCTTTCCAACTGTGCAAAAATTTCCTTAATCAGAGTCTATATGCAAAATTTATGCCACTCAGAAGTTGACCTTCCTATTTTCACCACCATAATTCAATTGAATATCATGTCAGCTCCCATTATTCATGGAAAAGGGGATAGCCATGTGATTCTAATGAATAAGACCCTATTAGAGTCCATATTGTAACTATGGTTAAGGGTTGAGATAGTCAAACCTAACCACTAGTAGGTTATCAAAATGTATTATAACCATGCCACTAGGGGGGAGAGGGCTTGCATTCTATTCGAGTGCATTTGTTCCATATATGAGAAAAATATACATGAGGGATAGGGAGAGAACACACAAATATCATTTGTGCATCGTAGTAGACCATGGGCCACAGGCCATAATTCTTTGTACTTGTAGTCATTTTCTATTCAAAGAAAGAGAGCAGAGCAACCTCACCTTCCAGCTTGGTTTTTTCCCAAAAGGGTTTCCTAGGTTATATCTTGTGTCAAATGTGTTTGTGAGTTTTCATTTCATTATTATATATTTGTTTAATAAATTCTAATTCACATGTATATGCAATTAACAACAATTTATAGATCCAAAAATACAAAGAGATAAATCCTAATAGTGTAGATTTATTAAATATAGTTTTATTAGATATTTTGTTAAGAACTATCCAGTGTAATATCCATGGTAATCTATGGAACATAAAAGGTGCGAAATTTTCTTCTCTCATCTCATCAATAATGGGATGATTTCGTAGTGAAGAATAATCAATTAAGGGTTGGAAAGTGGGAGGAATTATGATCTTCTCTATCAATTCCTATTCATACTATATAGTCTACCTTCATCGGTGCTATTTAGTCAGCACATCATTCTACACCACTCTCTTCAATAATGACTCACCAATGAGCTCATTACAAATGAGGTGTAGTCTATTATGAGGCTTGAGGAGATCCCCAAAATTATTTTTAGGAAGAACCATCTGCATACCAATTTAATGAACACACTCCACCCAACATTCAAAGTGAATTGATGGAGGTGAAATACGAAATTTTCAAAGAATGGGGTTGTTTTTTAGATACAAAACTTGTAGGCACAATAGCTGATGAGCCTCATCATTGGGTAACTATCTGGACCTTAATACACCTCCTAGATTATTTAAATAAACTCTTCTCATAATTCCTTACATATTTTGATTATATTTTTCTTAATGAGATGAGTAAAAGTGAGATATTATGCCTAGTAGACTAATGTGCATTGATTGCAGGTTTCTGAGATAAAATCATGGAAATTTGGGCTAATTAAGGGAAGAAAATCAAATGAGACAAGGAGGAGAGATTTTAGGAGATAGATCTTCCTCATTTACTCCTCACTCATTCAAATATTCCTCCATCAAATCACACTAGCTCGAAGTTGCAAGCAGCCGAGCTAGTGACAGTTAAAGAGCCAATTCATCTTGAGTTTGGGAGTCGAGCCTCCCTAGATTTAAGGAAGTCATTGGAGACTTCAATGGTATAAATAAGGAGGCCTAGAGCCTCATTAGGATTCGAGTTTTTGATGTAAAAGCGCTAAGAATTTTTATAGTTCAAGACTTATGGAAGACATTGTTATGTAATTTTCTGATTTGATAATGAGAATGAGAATTTCCTTGATCCAGCACTGAGTTGACTCAAAGGGATGAAGCTCTTGGGTTAGGGCCCAACCCTAGCATCAAAGGCTCCACTTCTTGTATTTGTATGCTTAGTTGATTTCATAGATTAATGATTGAGTTGTCTTTAGCATTATTTCGTTGCAAGTAGTTGTGGATTTTGATTAGTTTTCTTCCAAAAGATATTAGTGGGTGGATTTGGCCTCACTCCTCCCTTCAGGAACCATGGTTTGAGGAAAGAACTCCTATGTAGCCCCAAAAAGACAGAATTCCAATTTCTCATGGAATTTAGGGTTTTCTGTTAATTAGACCAACATTTTTCTAGTTTTCAAGAATAGGATTTAATTGCCATTTTTTATGTCTTCAGCCTTGCATTAGATCTCATAAAGGTTTCACATAATTCTACAAGATTTCCCATGCATAGGCAACTAGATAATAAAATTCCATTTTTTTTCTGTGGTTAATTGAAAATCTTTCTTGTTTAACATGATTCGTGGATGAAATCTCAGTGATCGATGTAGTGTAGGAGTTTCAATAGAGATATTTCATGACCAGCAACCCCATCCTAACCTCATGCATCCATGGTTATCACTTTCTTTCACTAAATCCCTCACCAAATTCATCATTCCATAAGAATATGTCTTCAAGCTTGTTGAGAAAATCCAACCATCTCACAACTCTGTTTTGAGCTCTGAAGGAGTCCTAGGCACTCCCTTGCCTCATTTCACCCACCATTCACCTTCCTTAAACCTTACATCACCTTCCAAATCCCTCCTCTTGCTTTTGGTTGTATCCTGTAGGAATATAGGGGATCCTATAAGAGCATTAGGACATCTTGTAGGATGCATTATGACATCCAGTAGGTTGGCCTGTAGCGGCCTGTTTTGAGGCTGAATTGTGGAAAAATCCCATAGGAATATAGGAGAAGACACCTACTTTCCTCCCAAGCCATCTGACCATTCACCATCATCCCTCATCCACCTGCCACACCACCAAGAGAAGTTAGCATTCACATTTTCACACAAAAAAAGACAAAAAGTAAAAATAGTTATTTTGTTCATTTATAAGCACAACAGTAGAATGTTTGGATGTTTCAAATTGCATGCCTAGGCTAGTAGGATTGCAAATATGTTAACTTAGAATTCTTTTGAAGCAAAGCCTCCTAGAAGTTAGTTAGATGAATGGTGTGCTTAGCATTTGATTTCAGTCTTTTCCTTACTGCAGTAGACAAGATTTCCTTCAGTGCAAATTTCCATTTTTTTTCTCATTGGTAATCAAGCTTCTTTCGAATCAATAGAACTCTAGTTTGAAAAACCATATTGGTATATTGCTAGCTTAGCAGTTTCAAAGAGCGGACCCATTACATTTACTTTTGTATACAACACTGTCACCTCCAAGTTTGTATGAACCCCAAGTTCATAAGGTAAAGTTGGTAGACCCAGTAGTTGCAGCATTCTTGCTACAATACTGGTGCTTATCAATAGCTACATGGATCCCAACACTAGAAAATTTCGTGAGAGGAAGAATAAATATTTTCATATGGTAGACTTGTATTAGAAAATGAATTTTTTTCTAGGAAAGGTGTTTTTGGACTACCATCATATAGAAGATGAGATCCTACTATAGTTGGATGAGTTACAACTTCAAGTGAAGGACCTAGACCATATATTGGGAAGAATTGAGGTAGATGGGAACCTACTCTAGTTGGATGAGTTACAACTTCAATTGAAGGACCTAGAACATAGGTTGGCCAGAATTGAGGAACATTTGTGTCACCCTCCTCATCTAAGTTGATCCACTTAGAAAGGAAAAAATCCCATTGAGGTGGAACCATCTAACTCTACATAATCTTCATGTTGTTCTCCTAGTTTAGCTATTTACCTTTTTAATCTACATCTTGTCCACTTAGGCGTGCTAGTTGATCATGTGTTACTAGTTTTGGTAACGAATTCTATGTATATTTTGACTATAGTTTTGGACCTCAAACTCTAATAATTAATAGCTTGATGTACTACCACTACTTTGGTTTCCTTAGTGGTAGAATAAGGCATGGCATGACTATTTAGCCTTGTAACTTTGAGATATATCAGTAGAATTTTAGCTCCAAAAAAAAATATTAATAAATTAGGCAATCTTCAAGTTTTTGTTTTTGCTAGTTTATGTGTCAAGTCCTGAGATGATTGCATGACTAACATGTGCCTTGAGTAGCCATGACCCAGGGGCATCTAAGCCATCAAAATCACTCAGGTATCACACCCAACTTGAGCCACACCAACCCATAGCATGGCTGGATTTTTTCCCACAGGTTTTGCATTGGTGACCTTTACACTACAAAGTGCCTTAAAAAAATACCATGTCACTATCTATTATATGCCATGTGGGAAACAATCTTCAAATAATTACTCAAACATAATATGAAATTTTACTAAATGGAAAAACTGAATCAAATACTTAAAAAAAACATAAATAAAGATAATTTTGTACCATATGATAAAATTTGCAAAAATTAATTGAAAATGACATCATAATATCAATAGTTCACTCCAATATTAATTCATTTATACATTTTACAAATGATTACTATTTTGAAATGATAAAAATGGCCTTAAAAGTGAGAAAAATGTAGTAATAAAAAAAATGTGGATGTCCATTTTATAGATCTAGGTGGTGTACTTAGTTTGTCTATCATTGCGCCTCTCTCCAGCATAGCATGGTAGAGATGTTGTAATGTCTTGTCATGTCTTGTCCTTTCCTGTCTTGTTTAACATTTTGTCTCTCTCAAATTGCATAAGAATAAGAATAAGAATAAAATAAAATAATAATTGAAGTAAAATAGTTTATTTTACCATTAGCAGTTTTTGTATTCTAGATATTGAATATAAAATTTTAATTTAAAATATAATATAATATTTTTATTTTTTAATAAAATTGCTCATTTTGTATTGTGTCAAGAGGCCCTCTCCAACCATGTATGGAAGAGATGTTGTCCTATCTTATAAAAAATATAAATAAAATGACAAAAATAAAAATAACCACACGTTAATATAAAATAACAATAACTTTTCGAGCCATTGTATTCACCCATAGTTTTTACCATAGTATTCTTAACTCATTGTTTCTCCCATGGTATTCTTATATAATGTAGGCTATTTAAAAGCATGAATTTTCTATTTCTCCAAATAGAAGGATTTGATAAGGGCTTTGAGTGATATCTATCTCTTGTATCTCTACACATTATAATATCCATTTCCGGCTGATGTCCCATAGTTAAACATTGAATCCAAACAATAATGAGAATCTGAGTCATTGTTATAATTTTCATTCCCTTCTCATGTTTCAAGGTTAAACATTGAAGCTGAAGAATAATCCAAATCAAAACAATAAAAGGTGAAAATGCCAAGTATCTTCATTTGTTCTCTTGATTTACCCTTAAATCACTTGGTTGCATAGGTTTTATTTAATAGAGCGTGATAAGCATATAAGACATTGGAGAGTGTTGAAAATTAACTGTTTTGAGCCTTTGGAACTCAATATTAGTAAAGACCTCATTTTTTACAGGTAGCATGAGGTCAACAATAACGATGAGTTAGTTTACATTACCAAGCAATAAAAAATAACATCTATTTTTACGCATTAAAAATGAGTTATGATAACTTTTACCATCTTTTTGAGAAAGTGAAATTAAAGTTCTAATACATTTCTTCAAATATATAAATAAAATTAGTTATTTGTATTTATTAATTAAAAATTAATATTTACCATCATAGATCCCTCTTAATTCTTGGTAGATCCGGAGCTACGATGGATCTATGATAGTATTAGTACAATGATTTCACCCCTACTCAAGTCAGGTTAGGGCTCCTTCCCATCACGTGAAAGTGCTTCGATTGACCTATGAAAATTGAGGGTGGTTTCACCTTTTTGCAAGAAAGTGGTGTTAAAAATTATGTAGTTAGATGGGAGAAATGTGCGCTGTGTGAGATCTAATGATTGGCATTAATTATAGGGCCCCCCTTCATGGTCAAATTTTAACAAGGGAAGGGGTAGTGAAAATTTGTGCCTTATGGAATATTCTATATCAACAACTAACCACAAAAAATTATTGGTCAAGATTTGTTGTGCCCCCTATAGTCAAGGTTTAGTGCAGGGGTGCTCAATTGGGATCTGCCCCAAAAAGCCTAACCTCAATTGATGGTGGAGATTAATTGCAGTTCCCCCCAAGCTTAAAATTATTATTGAGGGGCCTGTGTTACCAGATCTTTGGAGTAGTATAAAAGGCACATGAAAAAAAACCACAATAGAGCCATGTTGTCACAAAGGAACAAGTGGCAATGACATGGAAACTTATGTGGACTAGTGATGTTGCATCCTACATCAGCATGACATCATTATCATTTCATCATAATATGATGTATGTCTGGTCTCAAACCACAAACAAATTTAGAATAGAGGAAGCAAGGAAACTTGAGGGGAAGGTCTTGAGATTACATGGTGGAGCCACATAGGTAGAAGGATAGGAGATGCTGACATGGAAACTTGCATGGGTAGATGAGGTGGCAGTACACATTAGCATAGGATGACATCATCATAAAGTGATATATATCAAATCTTGAAGCTCGACACTTTTAATTAATTATAAGGAAATCCAAGGGAATTTGATGTCAAGAACATAGATGAGATGGCATGGGAGAGGACCCCACTGGATATCGGACCTCTGAATCTCAAGAGTTTTCAATTGAATAGAAGGAAGATGAAGGATCTTGATGTCGAGATCTCATGATGACATAGCATGGAAGAGGATCCCATAGTATCTTAGAACTTCAAACCTTGGAAATTTTCAAATGAATATAAGAAAATCTAGGGGAACCCAAAGTCATGATTCTGGTTAGTGATGCCACCTCGAAGGGATTTTTTTTTAAATTGCACCAAAAAGTAAAAAGGGCCTTGACGAATGTGAAAGGAAAGGATGAATGCATGCTAAGTTTCAAGAGTGGTTTCATAGGTTAGTTCAAGCCCAATGAGAACTAGGGGAAACCCAAAAAGTTCAATCAATCACTGATTTATCAAAGAGAAAAATAGAAAACACATAGAGGCCTTATCTATGTCTGAATACAGCTATAGGATATAGTTATAGGTGAATTGAATAGTCTATGGAATTTTATGTGAAGAATAATAACTCACTAAAATAATGCAACTAAGGGATATAGCTTACAGTGGCTTCGGCAGAGGATAACTCAACAACTGGAGCTCATATTTGAATGTTGAAATGGTTAATAAAATGTTGTGAAGGAGGAGAATATACCTACCAACCAAAAATTTTGGATTGAGGTAGGAAATATCCTGAGAATTTGAACAAAAGGTGATAGGTGGCTTCTAATAAAGAATTAATATGAGGATTATGAGTATGAGGGATACTCAGGGGTCCTACAAACATGAAGAAGAGTCTAGAGCTATGAATTTAAGCATGGGTAATGGTGGAATATATTCAAATGGCCATAGAGAAGATAAGATAGAGGATAGATATCTGGTCAAAATTGTAAGGAGCATAAAAATGGAAGTTCTCAACTATAAAGTTGATAATGATAAGATGAGAAGAGAACAACAATAGATTAATACCCAAGTTTTATATAACCTAAAAAAAATACAGAGGAGAATGGACTAGTAGTATGATTCTTGGCGGGCATAGGAGCATGACTCAAGAATAATGGGGAAACATGTTGGGGGTTCAAGGAACTCCAAGAGTATTGTTGGACACCATCATTGTTCAGAAATGAAACCCACTAAGAGAGCCCATGCTTTCTCAGGGCTCGAAAGTGTTTCAAGAAGTTCACCAGTAAGGCAGTCAAGAAGGAAACTAGACCTTGATAGTTTGCAAGGGGAACTTAAAAATCTCATGCCAACAACCTTTAATGGTAAACATAAGAAGGGAGAATAGGTTGAAGCTTGGTTGTTGGAAATGATAAAGTACCTTCAACGACATGATTATTCCTTTAATTTAGAGGCAAGGATCGAAATATATCACTTGAAGGGGAAAACATATTTATGGTGGGAGAAACTAAAGGAAGTAAGTCAAATAGATGAAAAGAGGATTTCATGGAAGAAATTTAAAAAGTGCATCCAAAGGAAGCACATGTTCGATCATTTCTATAAGAAAAAAATGCAAGCATTCTTCGAATTCAAGTTAGGAAACATTACAATGGAAGAATATGGAATAAATTTCACTGAGTTATTGAGATATGTGGATTTTATTAGAGATCAAAAGTTGAATATATAGAGATATGTGAGTTTGTTACCATCATTATATGGTGACAAAATTAAATGTGATGACCCAAAGACTTTGGATGAAGCTATGAGGAAGGAAAATTACCTATATGAACAAGGAAAGAATAAGCAAACCTTCTAAAAGGCTTGGGATGAAAAGAAAAGAAGAAATGTGGAGAAAAGGAAGAAGGGGTTCAAAACTTCAACCTTCAAGAAAATCAACAAACTTGTCCAACCCATATTGAACCTAAGGGTCTGATTTCTTGAATAAGAAACCAAAATTTAGTCCCATTAGTTGTTGGGGTTGTGGAGGAGAGCATCAGTACAAGAATTGTCATATAAAGAGAGAAAAATGAGGGTTGTACATCATATCCCAAGAGTTGATATAGTAGAGGATGTGGGCATGATAACCATGACCAATATCTATTTAGCTTTGGACAATAGATATGTCAACCACTAGGTACACATGGTGGATGTGGAAGGTAAGTTAAATAATTAACCCATTACTATTTTAATTGATTCTAGAGCTAGTCATAGTTATCTTGATCCTAAGTTTGATGAAAAGTTTAAATTGAAGAAAACCAAGTATAGTAATACTTGGTTAGGTCAATTATCTACTGGAGCTAAAAGAAGAATAACTGAACTGGAGAAATAATTTCCCATCAATATGAATGGTCTAGAAACAAACGCATATTTAAACATAACGTCCTTAGGGTCATATGATAGTCTAATTGGCATGGATTGTATGGAAAAGCATCGTGCAATACTAGATTGTTACAAAAAAATGTTTATTTTCTTGGATGAATAAGGGAAACAAAGGCAAGTGCATGTGAAACCAAGTCTAATTTTTATCAAGGAGATGTCAAGTTATTCAACTAAAAAATTTCAGAGAGGGGTGCCAAATTTATGCAGCCCACATAGAGGAGATGGTTGAGGATTATGCACCAAGCCTGGGGGATCAGCCAGTACTTCATAAGTTTGAAAATGTGTTTTATAAATTCTAGGGTTACCACCAAAAAGAGGCATTGACTTCCCAATAGATTTGGTACTCAGAGTTGCACTGGTGTCAAAAACACCATATAGGATGAGCACACTAGAAATGAAAGAGATAAAAATGAACCTATAGGAGATCTTAAGGAAAGGATATATATTCCCAAGTGTATCACCGTGGGGTTCCTTGGTATTATTTTTTAAAAAGAAGGATGGTACAATGATATTATGCAATGACTTTCATCAGCTAAACAAGGCCATAATGAAGAATAAGTACCCATTCCTAGAATAGATGACATGTTTGACTAACTTAGGGGATCTAAAGTTTTTTCTAAAATTGATCTAAGGTCAGGGTATCATCAAGTAAAGATTAAGAATGATGACATCAACAAGGAAATTTTTTTAACTCGATATGGACATTATGAGTTTGCATTGTTTCCATTCAAATGCACCATATGTTTTTATGTGCCTCATAAATGGTATCTTCCATAATTATTTGGATAAGTTTGTTATTGTTTTTTTGGATGATATCCTCATACAATCCAAATTTAGTAAGAACCTAAACAACATTTAAGGATGGTGCTATGTTTACGCAGAGAGAATCAATTATATTCCAAACTAAGTTAGTGCTCATCCTAGTAGAGAAAGATTCATTATTTGGGTCATATTATTTTAGAAGGGATAACAGTAGACCCAACAAATATTAAATACAATGAAGAATGAGCACCCAAAAATGTGACCGAGGTAAGGTATTTCATGGGTTTAGAAAACTATTAAAGAATATTTATTGAAGATTTCTCAAGGATATCCCATCCTATCACTTGTAAAGGAAAGGTGAAATATGGTTGACCTTCATAAATGTGAAGAGGCCTTTCAACACTTGAAGAGATGATTGACAAGTGTACCTATTTTAAAGATAACTGGCCTAGATGAAGACTTTGTTTTGTGCACAAGTAGATGTAAAGAAGTACTTAGAGGAGGACTCGGCGAAATGGGCATGTGATATGTTATGAGTCCAGGAAGATCAAAGAGCATGAAAAGAATTGTGCCACTCATGACTTGGAGCTGGAAGCTATTATTCATGCCTTAAAGATGAAGAGGCACTGCCTTATGGGAAATAGGTTTGAGTTAAGAAATGACCATGTTGAGTTAAATCATTTGTTTGGGAAACCACATTAATATGCCAAGAAAACCAAATGGTTGGAATTTTTGTCTAATTATGACTATGAAATCAAGCACATAAAGGGAAAGGAAAATAGAATGGTTGATGCACTTAGTAGGAGGGTGCATAAAATGCATTTCACATCCATAACCACATACAATTCTAATTTAAAAATCAAAATTTTAGAGGTTGGGAATTCAAATCAATATTACATGGAAATAAAAAGAAACCTACAACAAGGCAAAGTGTAGCCCAAATACGAGGATTATGAAATGAAAGAAGATGGAGTTATTTGGTATGAAGGAAATATTCATGCGTTGAATTCCTAGGGGATGAAAAAATTACTAGTGAGTAATATGCATAGAGTGCCTTATGCTGGACACCCAGGGTATCAAAAGACAATATCAATAGTTAAAAAACAATACTTTTGAGCAAGTATGAGGAGAGAAGTGGTCAATTATTGTAACCAACTCCTCCCACATTTACCCAATTTTAGTGGTCTACCAAGGTAAATATGAGACAAAGAGTTTCTATTACATGACCCAACATCCCAACTCCAGTTAAGGAAGTGGGGCCTATAGACTGACCACAAAATGACAACTCACAACATCCCTCAGAGCTACATAACACTTAGGGGCCAAAGGAAGACCTGAGTTGGGCTTGCATTTCTCACAAATTAACCCCCAACCGAATGCATTAAAAGGCCTTCACGAGGTTATAGGCCTGCAACTGCATGAACAATAGTGCCTGAGTGCAGTTGTGACCCAAATTGTCTTGTTCAGAGGGTTTGGTCCTGAAATCTGAGTTACAATTCCGGGTCAACCTCCAGATCACTGCCTAGAACTATCTGAGACTTAAGATAATCATTAATGAAATGAAAACAAGGCTAAACCTTCAAACTTGAATAAAAAATTTGACCTAGACTTACTAGAACGTACTAGGCATTTTGTCAAACACATTGAAAACAAGCAAGCTATAGGACATGAATGCATATTTGGTTATAGAAGTCTTAGATTCATCTAAGAATCATCAAGAAGGCCCTATAACCTTTCCACATGTTTTTAATAACACTTTTATTCCATATATTCATCAATCGATCAATAGCTAAACAATTTATGACATGATCCATAAATGATACACATCATATAACCAACATATAACCAGAAGATAACCAACATATAAACCATGACAGAATAGCCATAAGGTTACCATCATAATCAATACATATACTCATATACCACCATAGGAAGATTTCTCATATTAACATAGGAAAATACCAACCAATTCAAGGACTTCCACATACCACCCAACCATAGATTGGGCTAAACCAAATCTCTCTTTCAGCTAATCATCCCCTTGCCATATTCAAAGCATTAATCTGGGATCTCATGGAATAAACCAAGAAAATAACAGGGCTTCTAAAGGAAAAACCACCTTAGCCCTCAAGCAACGATTACACCTCATGGTCGGACACCACTAACACCAACTAGAGCGTTCTCTACCCAATCTATCCAAGGCTTTAGGAACTCAACCCATGGCCTTCCAGGGCTTCTAGATTGTTTTCCCAACTCGGATCTAGGGATTAGTAACTCAACCCACTAAGGACTCTAGAGAATTTGTCCCAACCTAGGATCCAAGACTAGTAACCCAACCCAAGTTGTTCCATGGCTTCTAGAGAGTTTGTTCCAACCCACATCCATAAGGAATTATCAGTACCAATAAAAAAAAATCAAGTGGAAAAACCCACAACACCATGACTATCCACAAAATAGAAAGGCAAGGCTAAAACATTGTCAATCTAGGCAATCCTCCATGCCAATGACAACACATAACCAAATAATCACATACATACACCATGCATCCATAAATCAATAAGAAATCACACACGAAACCTGTTACTTGCAAAGAAAACTAGTTGTAACTGTTGATTCACTTGTTCCCTTGTGCTTTCCTAATTTTCTTTGCCTTCTTTCTCCAAATCCAATACATGTTAAAGTTCTCAAAGTATGCTTGAATAATGTTCTAAGTGTGCGAGAGTATGAGAGAATGAGAGAATCAAAGAGATATCCAAGGCTAAACTAACAAAAGTTGTGAACTGATCCTCATAAGTCTTTTTATCATTGAGGCCTCTATTTTCTTCATTTTCCTTCATTTTTACTTCAATTTTTTTCACATGCAAATTTGTTACCTTTCATCTCCCTTTTCTCCTATTTTCCTTTATTTTAATAATAAAAACACAATTATGCCTCTTTTCCTTTGCCAATGCCTTTACCAATTTCCATAACCATTAATTAATCACTAGTGATACCCATCACTATGTTTTTCCTAACATTCAACTTGGAATACATGTCCCATGACCTTGGTCTTATATTTGATTTACATGAAAAATAAACCAGGGGCTGATACAAACCCCTCCCCCTTGGGGGAACACCGTCTGCGATGTTCAATGATGCTTATAAATTAGAAAAACACATGTTTCCCATGGAGCTTTATAACAAAACTTGATACAACATTTACATCATATCATACTATCGAGACCATGGCCATCATAACATGAATACCATACTGCTTATTGGAGCTTTATAACAGAACTTGATATGGTATTTACAACATACATATGCATATACATATAACCAACACAACGTCAAACACATATACCATAATACATCCACTCAATTAGTGAATAGAAAGGATACATAGCCCGCATCTAATCATCCATCTCCCATGTAGCTTCATCGAGCCTTGAGGCCTCTATTTTCTTCATTTTCATTCATTTTTCCTTCAATTTTCCTCATATGTAAATTTGTGACCTTTCATCTCCCTTTTCTCCTATTTTCCTTTATTTTCATAAATAAAATGACAATTATGCCTCTTTTCCTTTGCCAATTTCCATAACCATTAATTAATCACCAAAGACACCCATCAATATGTTTTTCTCAACATTCAACTTGGAATACATGTCCCATGACCTTGGTCTTATATTTGATTTACATGGAAAATAAACTAGGGGCTGATATAAACCCCTCCCCCTTGGGGAAAAACCATCTGCAATGTTCAATGATGCTTATAAACTAGCAAAACACATGTTTCCCATGCAGCTTTATAGCAAAATTTGATACAACATTTACATCATATCATACTATTGAGACCATGGCCATCATAACATGAATACCATACTACTTATTAGAGCTTTATAACACAACTTGAAGTGGTATTTACGGCATACATATGCATATACATATAACCAACACAATGTCAAACACATATACCAGAATACATCCACTCAACTAGTGAATAGAGAAGGATACATAGCTCACATCTAATCATCCATCTCCCATGTAGTTTCATCGAGCCCAAAGTGCTTCCACTTTACTTTAACTTTATCAATTGCTTTCTTTCGGAGCATGCATTGTTTCCGGTGGAATATGCATTGTGGTTCTGGTTGGAATTCTCCCTCTGGTTCCACTTGCAACACATACTAGTTAATGACATGATAAACAACCTTCACATACCTCTTAAGCAATGAAACATAGAAAACATCATGGACTTTCATTGCTAAAGGCGGTGCAAGTCTGTAGGCTGCTGGTCCAACCCTCTCAAGGATCTTAAAAGGCCTACAATACCGAGGTGCCAACTTGGACATGACCTAATCCTCAAGGAGCTCTTCTTGTGCTTGATGTGCAAATACACATGCTCCCTAACTTGAAAATCCTTAAATAACCTATGTTGATTTGCATAACTTGTATGCATGTCCTGTGCTTCCTTTAGATTCTTCTTGATAACCTGCATTTCCCATTCCATGGTAGCCAACATTTTTGGTCCAATCAATATCCTATTCACTAGATCACTCTAGCTGATAGGAGTATTAAAACTCCACTGATAAAGTGCCTAAAAGAGACTCATCTTCAAGGACTCCTGATACCCATTATTGTACGCAAACATTACCAGTGGAAGATACTCTTCCCACTACCTATACTATTGCATGATGTACATCCTCAATGATTTCCTCCAAAATCCTATTGACCCTCTCTTTTTGTCCATCTGTCTACGGATGATAAGTTGTACTGAAATTTAACTCTATCCCCAAACCTGCAAACAACTCTTTCCAAAACGTAGAAGTTAAATTGGAATCTCTATTAGATACAATATTCTTAGAAACACCATGCAATATCATTGTCTCCCTGATGAAGACCTGAGCTACCTCACTAACTAAATTAGTAGACTTAACTGTAGTGAAATGAGCTACCTTGGTTAACCAGTCAACCATAACCATAATAGAATCATGTTACTTTGATGTCCTTGGAAAAAATGTAATGAAGTCCATGTAAATGACCTCCCATTTCCAATACAGAATCAAAATCAGTAGTAATAAACCACCTGGATGCTTGCATTCTACTTTTTCCTGTTGAAAATCCAAACACCCAACGATGAACTCAACCACCTCTCTCTTCATATTTGGCCAATAATAGAACTTCTTAATCATTGTCAATGTCTTTTGATATCCCGGGTGACATGAATATACAATGACATGACATTCCCTCAAGATAAGCTTCTTGAGCTCATTGTTGTCTGACACATAGATCTTGTCCCTAAATGTGACTAAACCATCTGTTGTGAGATGATAATCCACATCCTGATCACATGTACTCTATTTCTATAACTTGTGCTTAAGCTGCTAGTGCCTGTCACCTTGCTTCCATGCTTTCAAGATCAGATCCTGCAATTTTGTCCCATATGAACTCATACCTGCAATGTGATTTACCTGCACTCTTCTACTAAGGTGTTATGCAACCAGCTCACAAAATTGAAGAAAATATAGATCATTGACTTAAAAATTAGCCTCTTTGAGGAAGAAACCTCCTTTACATTACACAAATGAACAATTCTTGGACGATTCAAATGATAAGACCTCCTTGGTATATATAGGAGTCTAAGGGGTCACAATATAATCAGAGAATACACAAAAATAATAATGTAAGGGCACAACAATAACAATAGTGGGCATCTATGGTGCCAACAATAACAATATGGAGGATACATGGGCACACCAATAAAAATATGGGGGTACACTAGGAATAACAATAAGGGGAGTACAATAGTATTATACGAACCTAACATGCCCCTCTCCTTCAAAAAATTGTTGTCCTCAATGCTTGAGTAGTTTTAGATGCTTCTATATAAAAAAATTATCCTCCCATGTGGAATCTTCAGTGGTAAGTTCTTCCACTTAATGAGATACTTTAAAATTAATCGAGTTTGCACTTGTTGGGTTCTTGTTTCCATGAGATCTTCAGGCTCAAATATGATTTTTCCTTCTTCGTCAAGTTCTAGCAACACTATTTGAACTGGGATATTTTCACCGATAACCTTCTTTAAGCCTAAAACATGTAAAACTGGGTGTACTCGGGAAGCTGCAAGAAAATCCAATTTGTATGCCATAGTAACAATCTCGTGGAACACATTGTAGGGACTATAGTACTTGGATGATAATTTATTATCCTTCATAGCTTGATTGTGGGACATTTGTTTGTATGGTTGTAGCCATAAAAATATGCAATTGCCTACATCAAAACTTATTTTCACTACGATGTTGATTTTCCTATTATTTCATTTGATTCTACACTAGAGTGAGGTTATCCTCTAAGAGTTGGAGAACTTGTTGTTGATGCTCGATATGATCTTCCATTGCTTGAGCCTTATATTTTTCTCTTAAAGATGATGTGATTGATGGTGGATTATATCCATAAAGTGCCATAAATGGGATCATTTTTGCTACAATATGGAAGGAAGTGTTATACCACCACTAGGCTAGAGGTATCCACTTGGCCCATTGTGTTTGTTTATTGAATGCAAAGCAATAAATATATCCTTCCAAACATTTGTTCACTATCTTAGCTTTCCCGTCAGATTGAGGATGATAAGATGAGTTATGAGTAATTGAGTACCAAGGCAAGAAAATAATTTTGTCCAAAAATTTCAAGTTTAAATTGGATCTCCGTCTCTTACAATAATCTTTCGGCTTCCATGTAGCTTTTGAATTGTTTCCATAAATGCAGTAACAACTATAGTGGATTTAAAAGGATGAGATAATGCACAAAAGTGTGCATACCTGGTAAGTCTATCAACTACCACCATGATGACACCCTTTCCTTGAGACTTGGGTAAACTTGTGATGAAATCCATTGAGAAATCCTCCAACACTAACTTGGAATGGCTAAATGTTGTAACATACCTGGGTTCTTAATTGTCTCAACATTATTTTGTTGGCAAACCAAACATTCTACCGCAAACTTTTGAATATAAGATTTAAGGCCATCCTAAAGAAATTTCTTCTTAACCTTGTGGTAAGTTTTTAAAAATATTAAGTGCCCTCCTAAGGGGGAGGTTTGCAATTCCAAAAGAATATTTTTCTTAAGTTGGGAATTCTTACAAAGATATAAGCGATCTTTGTACCATAATGAATCATTTTTCCAGCGAAATGTATCATATGTGTTGGGAGTTTGCTGCAACTTTTGAATGAATTTCCATACCTCTTTATATTCCTTCCATTCATCCCTTTCTTTGGTTATCTAATCAAGTTGATAATATAAATGGCATGAATAATTGCTTCCACATCCTCATCCTTTCTCGAGAGTGCATCTGGAAGAACATTTTTTTTTGTATGTATTCAAGTCATAATGATATAAGCAAAGTCTTTTGGTAGAAATTACATAAGAGAAATTTTTGGCTGACATGTTTTGAACCAACAAGTGTGGTTCATCATCAAGACCAGATGAAGAGGTAGACCATGGCAAAGGCTTAAATAGAGAGAAATGTAGAGACATTTTTCTTCCCTTTTTTGTAGATGATTTCAAAGTCATAACCCAACATCTTTGTGACCCATTTTTTCTACTCTTTTGAAGATAATATTTGTTCCAAAAGGAATTTAAGACTATGATGATCTATTTTTACCTTGAACTACCTTCCCATTAAGTAAGGTTGTCATTCCTTTAGTGCATGTAGTATTGCCAACATTTCCTTCTCATAAATAGGTTTGTGTAAATACTTTCCCTTTATTGGACGACTTTCAAAAGCAATGGGTCTTCCTTCTCGCATTAAGATAACACTAATTTCATTTCCTAAAGCATCACTTTCCACAATAAAGGTTTTTGTGAACTCTGTCGTTGCTAAGATTGGTGCTTGGCACATTTCCTCTTTAATATGTTCAAAGGCCTTAGTTTCTTCTGGAGTCTAAGAAAATGCATATTTACTCAATAATGTTGTTAGAGGTGTTGTTATGCTAACATAATTCTTAACAAACTTGCGATAATACCCTGTCAACCCAAGAAATCCTTGAAGATGCTTTATGGTTGTGGGGCTTTTCCATTCCTTAATGGCTTTGTTTTTGTTAGGGTCTACCTTAACACCCTCATGAGATATAATATGACCCAAATATTCCACCTCCTATACTCCAAATAAAAATTTGGAGGTTTTTACATACATGTTTCTCCTCCAATAGTTTGAGCACCCTGTCAACAACTTGAACATAATCCTCCCAAGACTTGTTTTAGATTAGTATATCATCAAAAAATAATAACACAAATTTTCTAACAGTGGGTTTGAAAATGGAATTCATCAAACCTTGAAATGTGGAAGGTGGATTAGTAAGGCCAAAAGGCATGACCGAAAACTCATAATGACCCTCATGAGTTCTGAATGTTGTTTTCGTAATGTCTTCGGTCTTCATTCTAATTTGATGCTATCTTGAATGAAGATCCAACTTGGTGAAGTAAATTTCTCTATGTAATTCATCCAACAATTCATCAATGACAAGAATGGGAAATTTATCTTTAATAGTGAGCTTTTTTAGCTCCCTATAATATGGAAGCAAACACAATGATCCATCCTTCTTGTGCACCAATACTACTAGAGTAGATAAAGAACTTTGAATAGGTTGAATTATACGAGCTTCTAACATTTATGCAACCATACATTCAATTTCACTCTTTTGGGTATAGGGATATTTGTAAGGTCTGATGTTTGGAGGAACACTTCCTAGAATCAAATGAACAGCATGATTATGATCACGAATAGGTGGGAGGCCTTTGGGAATCTCAAATAGCTTGGAATGAATGTCCAAGGAGTTTTGGAGATATGGAGAAATAGATGATTTTGATGGTTGAACCTATAGTGAGCGTAATTGTGCAATTAGGCCTCATTTTTATTTCTTAAAAAGATTTGTCATGCCATTAGAGCTAATTGCCTTTCTTGGTTTCCCTGCAATACCCCTTAATTTGAATTCCTTTCCTTCTAAAAAAAATTCAATAAAAAGTTCTTAAAAATTAAAAGCTATCGTCCCCAAAGAGTGTAACTATTGGACTCCTAGTATAACATCAACACTACCCATTGTAATGGAAAGAATTGGACTATTCAATACATATTCCCCCATGGTTAGCTTGATATTATGGCACTTTCTAGAGAGATTTATAGTTCCTTCATTTGTAATGATCACTTGACACTCTGGTGCTACATATAGGAAGCAATACAATTCCTTGGCTATCTCACAATGAATAAAATTATGGGTATTGCTTGAATCAATCAACACTATTACCTTTTTCTTCTTGATATATCCTTCTTCCTAAGAATTTGAGGGGTGTTAATTCCTGCCAATGCATTACAAGATATGGTCAGATTCATTTATTCTTTCTCTCGGGTTGGTTCCTGGTGTATATCCTCCTCTTTTGATGTTTCGCGTTCCTTTTCTTCCTCATCTTCACAATCTATGTAGAATAATTTCTTCTCAACACACTTATGACCTTTAGTGTATTTTCTATCACAATTATAACAACGCCATTTTACTGCTTTTTCCTCCAATTTTTTTGGTTTCAACCTTGTAGGTTGTGGAAGACTAAGAGCAACAAAACTTCCATCTTTGTAGTTGTGAGTGGTAGACTTCCTTGTTGCCATAATTTTGATTTCAAGTTTTCTTTCCACCCTGAATGCCTTCTCCAATGAATCAGGTTCCCAAAGGTGAACCTCATGTTGGATGTTATCCTTCAAATTCCCTATGAAGACATTAATCCTATGATCCTCTAGAATATCATTTACCCTGATATTCAATTTTTGGAAGTCCTCAATGTGCTCCTCCATTGAACCCTTTTGTTTGAGATTTATCAGTTGGATAAAGAAGGTGTTTCTCTTTATATCCTCATAATGTGCTATCATTTCCTCCATAAAAATGGACCAAGTGATAAGTGGTTTACAAGAAGAAATCCACCGATACCACAGAACTGATTGGGTTCTAAATATAAACTTGCAATGCGTACCTTTTGTGTGTGTGTTGCACATCATGAAGATCAAAATATTGCTCCATCTGTAGTATCCATGTTATCGGATCCTTGCCATCAAACTTCCTCATATCGAGATTTGGAATGTGGTGGGTCTTGAACCCAACATTAGAGTCTCTAAAATCGTAATTCATATTCCTTTTTTCCTCATCATGATTTTCATGGATTATCTTATCACCATTGGGAATCCTTTCTTGCAACAACTTTGTCAATCCTTCCATCTTGAAATTCATCATTTCTTCCATGGATTCTTTTAACCCATCCTTAAAATCTTCCATGTCTTCTTTTAAACCATATGTTAAAACATACATGTTCCTTTTAAGCCATCCATGTCCCCATTTAGGTCATCGTTGGTTACTCTTTGTGAGAGCAAAATTTTTGCACTTGGTCCCGTAATTTTGATATATCATGTTGCAATTATTCGTCTTCACGAGTCATAGTAGATATTTCTGAGGGATTAATGGGTGTAGAATTATTTTGTTTTGGAGGAATTTTAGAACCAAATACTGATATCTATGCTTCAATATTCCCTTTGAATCATTTCAAACTGATTTTTCAAACAAAACTTATGCAAAATTTAAAAAAATACACACCTTTTTCTTGCTTTTTAGGAGCTCGATATTGAACTTGTTGTGCCTTTTTAATTTCGAATCTCAAAGTTATGAAATTTTGTCCTGGAGTGGCCCTCTAATTCTTCTTTCCAACCCCACAAGTCAAGCCAATATTTGATTCTTCAAAAAATAGTTATGCCCAATCTCCCTCGATGACTTGATTATAGACTAGTTTAGTAAAGTGAACTTGTACAGAGTGCCATGTGTCATTGTTTCAACCTTCATCCCTAAAAATGATACCCAAAAAAATAATGTCCATGTAATTTCAATTTCCATTTATGAAATTCAAATCCAATTCTTAGAGACAAATTTATGATGATTTTCCCTAGGTCACATGTTTGAGATGGAATCCTACAACCTACAAAAACTCTAACTTCCTCAGATCATATCTTCGAAAATATAGCGAACCAAGATCTGAAATATGTACACGGGGTTCACCAATATTTCAGCTCCACGCAGTTACAGTTTTAGCTTCTGAAGCTTCGTAGAAAAAAACTTTATAATGAAAATTCCAAGATGTCTTGTTTGAAGAAGTGAAACCCTATAATCCAAAGCTCTGATACCTAATGTATGCAACCAACTCACAAAATAGAAGAAAAGATAGATAAACAACTTAAAAATTAGCCTCTTTGAGGGGGAAACCTCCTTTACTTTACATAAATGAACAATTCTTGGATGATTCAAATGATAATGCCTTCTTAGTATCTATAGGAGTCTAAGGGGTCACAATATAATCAAAACCTACATAACAATAATATGTAAGGGAACAACAATAACAATAGTGGACTTCTATGGTGCCAACAATAAGAACATGGAGGATACATGGGCACAAAAATAACAATAGGGGGATACACTAACAATAACAATAAGGGGAGTGCAGTAGTATTATAGGGACCTAACATAAGAGAATTTTCAACCCTCTTATCCTTTCCCTTAATGTACTTGATCGCTAAGTTGAACTCACTAACCATATCTAACCACCTATCTTGTCTGGCATTCAGATTAGGTTGGTAAAAAAAGTATCTCACCTCACTTTGATCAATCATAAAAATGAACCTCCTACCAAGAAGATAGTGTCTCCACATCTTAAATGCATGAATGATCACTACCAACTCAAGATCATGAGTCACATAATTTTTTACGTGCTCATTCGACTTCCTTGACTCTTACCATACAACTTTTCCCTCGTGAATCAAGACTCCACCAAGTCCTCTCCTACAAGAATTTTTACATACCACGAACTATTTATTTGGATCTACAATATTCAACACTATAGCATTTGTAAGCAATTTCTTCAACTACTTAAAACTAGCTGCACACTCCTATGTCCATTCAAACTGCTTTCCTTTTCTCTACAATAATGTAATGGGATAGGCAATCCGTGAGAAGTTCATGATGAATCGCTTGTAATAACCTATTAATCCCATGTATGACCTAACCTCGTCCACATTCTTAGGAGCTTCCCACTCCATAATAGCTATAATATTTTCTAGGTCCACTGTTATGCCTTCCTTGGAAACAACATGTCCCATGTAATGAACTTTTGTCTGAAATAAATTGCACTTACTAAGCTTGGCATACAACTGATGCTCTCTTAGTAATCTCAAAACTTTTACCAGATGTTTTGCATGATCTTCCTCATTCTTAGAATATATCAATATGTCAGCAATGAATATTATCACAAACGTTTCCAGATAAGGACGCAACACACTATTCATCAAACACATGAAAGTAGATAGAGCATTAGTCAAACCAAAAGGAACCACAAAAAACTCATAATTCCCATACCTGGTTCAGAAAAAAGTCTTGTAAATGTCCTCTTCTTTGATGCATACTTGATGATATCTTGATCTCAAATCAATCTTCGAGAACATTGTTTCTCCCTTCAACTGATCAAACAAGTCATTGATCCATGACAGTGGGTACCTGTTCTTGATAGTCACAAATTTCAACTACATGTAGTCAATGCATAATCTCATAATACCATCCTTCTTCTTCACAAACAACATTGGTGCATCCCAAGGTGACCTACTTGGTCTAATGTATCCCTTGTCAAGCATTTCCTCCAACTACTACTTTAGTTCCACTAACTCTGGAGTGCTCATCATGTAAGGTTCCTTTAGTGTTGCTTTTACTACTGGATCAACTCAATAGAAAATTCCACTTCCCTGTGAGGTGGTAACTCTAAAATATATGTTGAGAATACATCCTAAAACTGTTGCAAAACAATATAACTATTTAAGACTTTAGCATCCTCAAGATCCTTACCTTTATCACTAGAAATATGAACTACAAACAATAAACACCCTTTCCCACTACTGCGCGTCACCTGCATAGCTGTAACCATTCTCATCGACCTAGGCTTTTTCTTACCCTATAAGATTCTCTTCTCTCCATCATCATCCAAGCACTCAATAACTTTATCATAGAAATCCATTTCAGTCTCGTGAATGTACAACCAATCGATACCCAACAATATATTGTATGCTCCCAACAAAAGTACATTTACGCGCATTGATGTAGACATATCATTCAACTCAATTGCACAAGATCTCACCCAATAATGAACTCTTTTCTCAGTACCTATAGCCAACTGCACCAACCAAGACTCTACATGCACTTATTTATTCACGCAACACTTATCCACCAGGCCAGGGTTGATATAACTATAATTATATCTAGGTTCAATCAAAATAGAAATAGCTTGATCATCCTACCTATTATCCAATGTTGCATAAATCCGAGGAATAATTTATCCAATATCCCCAATTATTTGTGCCTCCCGAGCACTGTAGATCTGAGGTCTGCCACCTTGATTTTATGGAAAATCTCTCCTATGATGATCCTTTCCACAAGTCCAACACTGAAAAGTTTTCCTACCATCATCCTTATTCTGCTCCTTATATTGAAATTTTTGTCCTCTATCAAGTTGCATTGAATTTCTTGTACAACACTACATTCTCCTTATTACCTGCATCTTGTGGTCTTCTCGCTTCTCATACCATTTTCCCTTAGTCTTGTCATTACCTTTCCAACCCTGCTTAGGCTCTGAATTACGCTTAGACTACTCAAAACAATACTTCAGTTTCTAATGACTTCTTCCAATGATCGAGACTCATCATAATCAATTTTATCCTTGAATGCTAATGGCAGTCCACTAATGAACCTTTGAAATTTTTCCTTCTCATCCTTGAGGTGAGGCACATACCTTAACAACTCCAAGAACTTAGTCGTGTACTCTTCATATGTTATAGATCCCATCTAAAACTCATAGAAATCATTTTCCTGGCCGTCGCAGTATCTCTCTGACATTTTCTTCTTCCTAAAAAGTGTTTTGAACTCATGCCAACTCAATTCCTCTGCCCTTATGTCTCTATCACGCTTCACATCTTCACACAAGATGTCTTCTTTCCCTTTGAGAATAAAACTAGTTATCATGGCCTTCATGTTCTCTGTATAGTCATGTAGCTCAAAGAATTTCTGCATTCCAAGCAACCATGCCTCTGCATCTTCCAGCTTCTTCAACTCTCCATAGAATGTAGGTGACTTGGATTTCTTGAACTCATATGGAAAGTATCCCCTCTCACTCCTCCTATAAGGATGATAACAATGATGACCATGATACATGTCCGAACTAGAGCTAGAATAAAACCCATAGCTACTGCCCCTCCTTTCAGGTGTATCCAAGAACCTACCATCTCTAACTATGTCATCCCTGTCTGATGTGTGCCCTTCATGAGACCTGCTACCATATGAACCATTAATATTTTCCTCCTATCCATAACTGATATGTGGTTGTTGTTGTCTCTGAAAATCTAAAAAATTCTGAAGGATCACTACATTGACCTCTACTTATTTCTCCTGTGCCTTAACAAGTTTTTCCTGTTGTTGAATGAAATTGTCATTATATTCCTTGAAACTCCTAATATCTGCCTTTAAACTACTCAAAGTATCTGTTATGTCAAGAGAATACTCATCTCTATGTTTCTCATCTGATCTATAAGGAGAGTCACATGAATTCTAATGCACCATTCTCCTAGTCGTCTATGATCCTCTTCTTCTTCTTGCAAACATACCATGTTAGATAAACCAAATATAACAAAAATCAACATACCTCTTTGAATTCCAGGGGAGGCTATCTCTTTTGCACAAATCAGTCCATATTAGCATAGCATATGTATATATAAAAGTGACATATCAATCATCCCAACATCAACGTCATCAACCTCTACACATTGACACAATTGCAATAATGACTATCACAATGCATGCATGAAAAAAAACATAGACAACAAACATGCATGCATGACCAAAGCATTCCACCCATCCAATCCAAGTTATTGAACCTGGAAGCTTTGATACCACCTTGTAACCAACTCCTCCCACATTTACACAATTTCATTGATCTGCCAAGGTAAACATGATACAAAGAGTTATTATGACATGACCAAACCTCCTAGCTTCAGTTAAGGAAGTGGGGCCTATAGGCTAACCACAAACTGAAAACTTGCAACATCCCTTAGGGCTACATAACACTCAAGGGCCAAAGGACCATCATAGGTGACCAAGCCCTAAGCAAGAGATGAATTTCTCACAATTTAGCCCCCAAACACATGAATGAAAAGGCATCCATGTGGTTGTAGGCCTTCAACTACATGAAAAACACTGCTTGAGTGTAGTTGTGACCCAAATTGTCTAGTTCAGAGGGTGTGGTCCCAAAATCTGAGCCACAATTTCAGTTCAGCCTCCATACCACTGCCCAGAACTACTTGAGACTTCTCAGAATCATTAATGACATGACAACAAGGATAAACCTTCAAACTCGAATCAAAAGCTTGAGCTAGATTGACCAAAACATACTAGGCATTTCGTCAAACACATGGAAAACATGTAAGCTACCTGTCATGAATGCATATATGATCATAAAAGTCTGAGATTCATCTAAGATTCATCGAGAAAGACCCTCTCCACATATCTACAACAACCCTTATTAGTCCATATATTCCTCAACTGAAAAATAGCTTAAAAAATCATGAGAAGAGCCATAAATGACACACATCATATAACCAGAAAATAACCAACATATAAACCATGGAAAAACAACCATAATATTACCATCATAATCAATACATATACTCATAGATCACCGTAGAAAGATGCCTCATATTAACATAGGAAAATACTAACCAAGTTAGGGACTTCCACGTACCACTCAACCATAGATTGGGATAAACCAAGTCTCTCTTTTAGCCAATCACCCCCACACCATATTCCAATCATGAATATGGGATCTCATGGAATAAACCAAGAAAAAATAAACCAAGGCTTCCAGAGGCCAAACCACCTCAAACCTCAACCAGTGATTCCACCTCACGTTCAAAAATCACGAACACCAATAAGATCGGTCTCTACCCAATCTATTGAGGGATCGATGAACTGGTAATTCAACCCACAACCTTCCAGGGCTTCCAAACCATTTTCCAACCTGGCTCCAGGGACTAGTAACTCAACCAACCAAGAGCTCCAAAGTGTTTGTCCCAACCTAGTCTCTAGGACTAGTAACTCAACCCAAGATGTTCCAGGGCATCGAGAGCATTTTTTCCAACAACAACCATAAGGAATTATGAGCACCAATTAGAAAAAATCAAGTGGAAAAACCCATAACACCATGGCTATCCAAGAAATGGAAAGGCAAGCTAAAACCATTGTCATTCCAAGTAATTCTCCATGACAATGACAACGCATAATTAGATAATTACATGCATACACCATGCATAAATCAAATAGGAAATCACACATGCAACGTGTTACCTACAAATAAATCCAACTATAGTTGTTGATCCATGTGTTGGGGCTCAAAACCCAAGTTTTGAGTAATATTATTGTAAATCCCCACGAATTGTGGGCGCAGAGCACGAATTATATGTTCAAGTAATAGGGTTGTCCACCCTAAGTTTTGAATGTAGTGTTGGCCTACCCATGGTCCGCGGCACATGGGATTGTATAAATAGAGTGAGGCTCTAAGTTGTAAAGTAACGAAGAAATAAAGGAATCGATGGAATCTGATAGATAGAGTAAGATAGTGTCATGCGGAAAGAGTTAATCTTGCGGACAAAACCAACCTCCCTAGAAGCCTAAGACTTTCTAGTGACAAACAAGACAATTAAGAGCAATCCTTCTCTAAACATGCATTATCATACGAGAAACCAAGTGTTTTCGATCCTACCTGAAGTCCTACGCTGTTGTAGTAGTCTAGCCTCATCGATCCAGATGAGCTCCTCCTTCACTTCGAAACCTACATACACTAACAATCAAACGATTACATAACACCTGAATATCTCATAAAACAAAACATATTCA
>APFE031628089.1:0-17323 GCA_000404065.3 Pinus taeda | reverse complement strand
GTAGCGGTAAAGAGGTTAGAATCAAGAAGGAGGAACAAGAGGATGCGACTCTAGCATCTGCGGGAAAGCAAGAGAAGTGGAAGAAGAAGGACCTCTCCAAGGTCAAGTGCTTCCATTGTGGGGAACTAGGTCATTTTGTGAACCAGTGTCCAAGGAAGAAGAGCAAGGGAGAGGCTTCTGAGACCAAGGAAACACCAACGAGGGTGCAAAAATAAGTCAAGGAGGATGATGATTGTGCCATTAGTGCTCATGTGCCACCTGAGAAGAAGTCGAGAGACATCAAGCTGTAGTCAGGTGAACTACAGGTGATGAGGGGTAGGATATTTAAGGTACCCAACCTCTTGGATTATACCTTGCTATGGGAGCCCTGAAGAGGAGTAGCAAGACTCACAGATGTAGGTAGAGATGGATGCAGATGGAGCGATAGATAGTACTACAGTGTAGGAGTCCCCGAACAGCGGGAGGCTAGTAGGCTACAATAGTGCGAGAGGCATGGGAGTGTTTCACTAGTGTAGGATAGAAAAGAGAGGTGTGCAACGATGCGAGATGCAAGGAGTTGTTGTAGAAACGCAAAGGTCAGCAAAGGGAGAAATTTTTAGCGACATAGAGAACTTTAGCATCGGGAGTGTCTCTAGCCTAACAAGGATGTTAGAAGTTGAGTGGGTCAGTTACTTACTTCTCAACAAATGAGCTGTAGTGCAGTAGCACGATGTAGCATGAGGAGAAGGGGAGGCAATGTAGATGCACTACTGGGAGGATAGACCAGCAACATCACAGATGCAGTGAGAGCTACCATACATATGTAGAAGTGCCATGGGCAGCAGTACAGGATGCAATAGGAGCTTTCGTACGGGTGCAACAGTGGAAGTGGCAGGGCCATGGGCAGTGGTATAGGATGCAACACTATAGAGGATGTTGAGTGGGGAGGCCTAGCATCAACACAGGGACCGATGCTGGATGATCAGGGTGATACTCAGTGAGGAGTATTACTAGAACACAATCCTTGCTAATAGGGATTGTTGATTTTGGGTAGCATCAGATGTGCTCTAGCCATGAAAATTGGTGGAGGTGATAAGGCACATGAGATCTCCAAGACCCAAAAATTGTTTGGACAAATTATACCCGGTTTGGAAGATATTAAAATAATTAATATTTTTTAATGGATTTCCTAAGTCTAAACTTAGGAAAAATAAAATATTAATGGGTATTAATATAAAACTAGGTTAGAAGGTTCCAAAAGTCATGGATTAAGCCATGTCTAATATTAGTTGTTGATTAAAGATTTAATATCGGTTTTTGATGGACCAACGTGAAAAGTATAAGAGGAGCCTTGAGGGTCAGCTGGAGAACACACCAGAGTGATCAGTCATTCTATTCTCTAGAGCGAGGTTTGCTAAGAGAGATAGAATCAGTGATCAACAATGAGGGGTAGCGAATACATAGAAGAGAGGCGGAGTTTCTACCAGAGAGACAGCACAGAGATCAGAGAGGTTGACGCAAAGGCAGCTAGAGGCTATGCAAAAGAAACCAGCAGCTGTGCAGAGTGAGGAGAGGCCACCGTGTGAGACACAGAGGGTCTAGGCTCTGATGCAGAAGCTCCAGAAGCTAACTTAGTCCCTATCAGAGTGACACAGAGCAATGGAAGATGTAATTATTGGTGTGGGATTGTTCATCCGATGATTTATCAACCAGAATATCTGTTTCCAAGGAGAGGTACTACTACCGAGGGCATTCTCTATTGGGTGAGCCATTTCTGGCACCCTGGTTGTATTCTAAAACCTACATAATAATAAAACCTTATGAATAGTTGTGCTGGTTTTCCCGCATTGGGTTTTCCCGCAGACATTAGTCCAAAAATAATAGTGTCACTTATGTTGTTGTTTACTTTGAGTTGATGATCTGTAGATGTTGATACTATACTTATGTTTATTTTCAGTATTTACATGGTAAATAACTTGTTAAGTAATTGAACAAGCAGGAAGAAATAAACCAGACAATACAGGAAGAATTTCTAACAGGTTAAACATAGAAATTCCAAGATATTGATATACTTCTTTTCAACTAAATATACTCTAAGAATCCAAAAGTGAAAATTCAGTAGAGTATGCTTCAATCTCTAAGAAATTCGATATCGTGTTCCAATTATTTCATCAAAACGTTCACAAAAGTACAAAAGTGCAAGCCTTTACAAAGTGTTTTTGATAAAATTTTGGACCCCTCTCTAAATGCACGAGAGAGGTTTAAATAATACAATATATTCATCAAAAATAGATTATTACATATAAAGCTAAGGAGGTTTCAAAAAACCTTCCTTAGAATAAGTAAAATAAAATTAAAATAGAAATAAAAATGTTGATAAGCTTCTTAAAATTGAATGGTCATATTCAGCCATTCGGTCCTTAAGTTTGCAAATGCCTATCATTAGTTTCACCTAGGGTGGCTGGCCAAATATAGATCTTAATTGTCCTATGAATATATCAACAGAGAGATGTAGCACCATATTTTGTGTGGAATTTGTTAGACAACATAGAGGCATCCAATTACTGTGTGGTTTTACTAGAAACTGCCACTAGGTTTCCCAGTCAAGCTTAGACAGTTGTTTGATTGCCTCTACATTTGTTTGGGTAGTCTCTTTCCACTGTTTTTCTAACTATTTGATGTCTAGAGAGCTTTTGGCCCACATTATTTGATAATATTGGCAGTGTGGAGGTTTTCATTGACAGCCTCAATGATATTGTTTGTTGTACTAGCTGCTCTTGTTGCTGCCCTTTTTGCTTGCTTTAACTGTATGTCCCAATCTGCGAATAAAATATCCTTGTGGGACTCCTCGATCTTTGGAAGATTTGCCTTTTTACCTTCTTGAGATTCTTACCAAGAAATAAACTCTGAAATCCTCTTATTTATCTCTTCATATTCTAATCTTTGATCCACCACTTGATTGGTTAATTTATCACTTGTTTCACAATAGGGATTGATTAATGAGATTTTTTGGTAGACTATTTCCTGTTGCTTTGACAACAAAGAGTTTAGTTTGAGTGCCTCTTTAATGAATTCTTTTGTTTGAGGGTGTCCTTTGAGTTTATCCATTACAGGATGCATTTGATGAATCGGTGAGTCATTCTCTACGATGTTTATCTGATGTTGTAATATAATTTTCTCAAAATCATTTTGAAGTCATGCCATTTGTATTTGTGCTTACATAGTGGTACTCTGTCTCTCTTGTTCAAGTTTTTGTTCTAACAACTGGACTCTTTCTTCTTTTTATTTAAGCAAAAGTCAAAATTCAGTTTCCTTATCAATTGTTGCAGTTGCATAGGCACCTGCAAATTGTGATAGCTTTGTAATATTTTTTTATGGATCAATGGGGGTATCTTTCCATATTACCTCCATTAATTCACTTCCAAGAGTTGTTGTTGTTGATACATCTAATTTATTTTTTCTTCCTTTGCCTCTCTACTATAGTATTATGTGTTAGGCTGTAGAATATGTCCATTGGGGGTATTTCCTCAACCTTTAAAACAATTTTTGAAGTTGGATGTGCCAGGATGATTTCTATATCTTGGGTAGTTATAACTCCTTGTATTATTGTTTTTGGGTTTATATCATGTTGAGTATGTTGTGGATACTGAAATCCAGATGTCCCTTCAAGACTAGACTCTCTTTGGAGATTTTATTAAATTTCGCCCATTCTTGATCCAGATCAATGACTATGATATTTTCTGTTTGAACCTATGTGGAGCCAGCCTCCATGTGCTCCTCAGTTGAGGAATTTTTGGCCATTTCTTCATCATTTTTCTCTGTTTCCTATTTAGGGTTTTCCTCGGGGCTTCCTTCCTTATTCTCTGATTGGTGTTTGGAGTCTTCTAAACCTTGAACTGACTTCTCTTGAGATTCCTCAGTAGAATTGTTCTTGGAACTTTCCTCCAGGCTTACGCTAGGAGTTGGTTCTCTTATTTCTTCAATCTATATTAGGTCCAAAGGGACCTTTTCCAGTCTTTTATTTCTATATTTGTGGAAGCGGTTGAGGTCGGTTGGGTCCGATTTTATTGATGCTAAATGTAAAACTTGTGAAAATGTTTCAGCTTTCTCAAAGATATCATCAAACTTATCATCCTCATGAATAAATTGTTTGATTTTGACCAAGACAGAGAAATTCTTGGCGACCTTGTTAGGGTCATACTGTCTGCCTTGCATGGTAGCCAGATTTAGAGATGTGATGTTCAGTATCTCTTTTGTCGCATGCCCGATATCATGTAACGCGGAAGCACCACATTGCAATGGGAAGGTCAGCAAGATGGATTTCTTTTATTCTTTGAGGGTTTTGGTTATACCATCCCCCACTTTTTGATAAGAAATCTCTCTTGCCAACAATCTATTAGGCACATAATATGGAAGAACATGCGGAGCTGTAATACTCCCAAAAAATCTGATATAAGTAAATAATTCCTCACCAAACCATCTTGCCACTGACAAGATGTCTGTCTTTGCTTCTTCTAATAGCCTAGGGGATTTCTTATAAAAATGGTCTGGTAAATTGGAAACATAACACCATGACAAATTTTATAAAAATGGTAGCTAAAATACAATTCCCACAAAACTTTATGATAAACATGGATGGGAGTAGGATCCTTTAAAATCCATTTCCAGCCCATGTTTTTAAAATGTGAACAAAAACATATAGCATCCATGACATAAGAACTCATGTAAAAGGGAGGGATAACCTGAGTGGAGATAATTCTATTGCTCCTGTAATCTCCAATGGCCATAGCCAAATTATGTGACAAATTATTACTCTGGTTAATGATTATAACATTAACAACTGCATCAATCAATGGAACCCATTCAATAGAAAACTTGGTGGTATCAACTTTTCCAAATAACCTACACAACATTGCGGCTGCAAAATTATGTGGGGTTGACAAAGGTGCAATTGGGTACATACCAGTTTTCTCCTGCTTGAACTTGTTGGAGCCAGACCTCCAATTCTGCATAACGTCCATCAGATCTTTATTTTCTTTGGAAAATTGCTCAATAAAGGCTTTATCATAGATCTTCTATGACTTTGGCAGATGGTACAATTGGCATAAATTGCCTGGTTTGAATGACCCCATGACTTCATGCATAGAATTTCTGAATGTTCTATATGAAATCCACGTTATCAATAATCCATCTTACCATATGCGTGTATGGTAAGATTTTAGGCCTTGCAACTATCTTGTGCAAGAAATAACACATTTCTTCGAAATAGAAAGCATATGAACATTCCTTAGCATTTGTTGTTGCTTTGGCTTCCAAGACCTTTAGGTTTTCTTCCTCCAGTAAATTAAACATTGCCTCCCATGTTGTAGTCCTACCATCCTTATTGCATGTGGTATCAGAGAAGAGTGGAAGAATGTTTGAATCCTCAGACGTTGTAGATTCTGCAGTCATTTTTCCTTTTTTAACCTTTTTTGCGAGCGATGTCTTCTTCGGAATTTCCCTGAAATTTGGGCAATGGAGAAAACAAGATAAAAATGCAAAGCAGAAAATTCAAGCAGATACACAATAGAATAGTAAATTCTGAAAGAATGTAAGGATAAAGCTTTTATTTCAAACACGGATAAAAAATATATCTATCTTCTCGAGCCATTAAAAGAATAAATGCAATTAAACCTCATTAACTATGCATTAAGGCCTACGTGTGATTTCCTTTATGACTCATCAAAACATCACATCACAAATTTCTAAATGACATTTCAAATTGGTGTATATTATGAGCGATGTCAATCATGCGATTACGATGAATTGGGATATCAAAATATTGTAATATCGTAGAATCACATCATCGCAAAATTATATTATCACCATCGTAATATTGCAATATCGCAGAATCACAAAATTTCAATATCGCAAAATTGCATTATCACATTATCAAAAATCGCAATATCATTGTGTTCATGAATATAGCAATTCAAAGTTTCCTTGGTGTTTTGTGATTTGCGATGAGCGGCATACCTTTTACTTTTTCGAGCGCATTTCCTTTGTGCGAAGGATTATTCCATTAAAATGGATATTTATGATATGTTGGACTTGATTGAAGTTTATAATAATTTTAATATTCTGTCGAGTCCGGACCACATCGCATTTCGCATTTTCTTATGGTTTGCATGTTTGCGCCCTTATAAAAGTCACAATTCGATTACAAAAAATATTTTAAGGAATATCTTAGGCCTTAAGTTTTATAAGAAGTTAAATGCTACCTTGGGTCTTTTACAGGGGTTTCTTTTATTGCATTTCATGGATTCTACCTCACGACTAACCTTTGTTACTTTGGATCCTACGATTTGTGAAAAAGAAAGAATGCCTAGTCATAAGATGACTTGGTTTGATATCTTAAGATTATCCAAGGTTTTATTCCGAATGGTTTCAAAAGGCAAGCTCTTATTTGCTACTTTTTTGGAAAAATAATTAAAGGGTTCCCATTTATTAATACAATCCTAACTATTTATATAACAAATGGGGGGGTCATTGAACAATACAACATATACACAAATCAAAAGATGATATTTATTTCCGTAGTTATGTCATTTTAATTAAATTCATTAATTAGAAAGAATGTCATATGAACAAGTGTCATATAAAATGAGTTATGGTATTTAAACCATGATATTGTAACAAAGCCTCACAGGTTAAGAATATCGTTACATGTCTTTTTTAAATGTATATATTTTAAATTTATATATTACTTATTTATTATTATTATAATTATTATTTAAATTATAATTTTGAATTCTAGGAATTTGATTGATTGGATAAAAATAAACAAAGAAAGCATTTATATATATAATATATATTACAAATCCACCTTAACGCTCTCTCTATCAAGAATGCATAGGGATCATATCTCTCTTGGTGCAAACAATTCCTCAAGTTTCTCTAGGGATCATATATATTTGATCCCTCTGAGTGCTTGATTGGTTCGAAGTTTAGATGGATTTACCTTGGTGTGTAATTCATTTTATGTTAAATTAACATCTAATATTTAAAAATATATATATACTAATAAAAAATATTTTAGTGTAGGCCATAAATAAAATATTTCAATGTCCAAAATTAAATAACATAATTTTGTATAGAGAAAAAAGGTATTTTAAATTGATATTTTTCTTAAAATTATTTAACATTATATATATATATAATAATATATAATATATATATTATAATATTATATATATTATTAATAATATAAGATATATTATATATATATATATATATATATATAATATATATAATATATATATATTATTATATATATAGAGAGAGAGAGAGAGAGAGAGAGAGAGAGAGAGAGATTTCTTATTCCATTAATAAGTTCTTTCTAAGTCAACCTATGATGGAGAATTGTAATTCCTTCAATGTATGAAAAGAACTCTGCACATTTAAACATTTAATCACTCTATAGATCATGAGTTAACATGGATTTATGCTAATTATTTATTAATATGTCATGTGTCAAACTCCATTCTAACCATGAAAAAAATACACATAACCTTATCTTGATTATCACACTAACAAAATGTTTTAACTACAATTTTTCTTTCCGTTTACTTTATACAATGTAGACATACACTCTCTCTATAAATAAATATATAATTACATGATTTTTTTTTGTTATTAATATTCTTTTTAAATATTGCATATCAATCTCTTTGATTAGGGCGCGAAACATTTGGAGGCTTGCTTGGGTTTGATTGATATGACAAAGCATTTATTGATTTTGGATGGTGGGTGGTATTCCCCACACCCTCACACGCGTATTCACTGTGATAACATGAAGCAACGCAGATCTTGGTATATCCACGACATGATGGTTGATAACCCTCGGCACCTACAGGTGGTGGCAGCAGAGGTGGAGTTAAGACCATCTATCTGGTGTATAAACACAGGTCCTCGGCTTCTTAGGGAGCCTAAGTTTGATGTTTACAAGTTCGCAACGCTAGGAATGAAATAGATATACCCAGTTGTTTCCTGTCTTTGTTGGAGGTTGGCATAAAAAGTATGGTATGTTATAATTATATCCCCATATCCTAGGTTGGGGGCTTCTACTCGTGATAAGCCTTATGCCTGGAAGGGAAAGGAAACACTGGTTAAATTAGCAGTTTCTGTGACCGGTAATATTGGCCTTCTCGACTATGTAATGTTGATTTCTATATTTTTTGGCAACATCCTTTCTTGCATGGGCATGTTTAATAGTTTCTGGTTTTTTCTCATGACATTTCCTCTGCATGTTAATAATTGGGTTCTCCATTTTAAGCTTGAATTGTTTGGGCAAGCCCTATGGAAAGTAAGGCTTTTTGTAAATGATCAGGGTTAGTCTACGGACTTAGGGCTTAGGGGTGCATGGGGGACACCATTTTTATTCTGATGTTACCTCCCACTCCCAGAGGGTTACTATTTATGTATGTTCGCTGGCTCGAGTGGGGGAATTCTAAAGGGACGCAATGTCGTATTGCGTTTCATTTGTTTTTATGGTCATACATTAAGTTAATGCTTGTCTTTCAAGTGGTTCTTTGTAAGAATCATATTCCAGGTTCGCCTATGCTGCATCTATTTCTTGCCTCTGTATAGTGGGTTGGTTTACAAGTGCGAGAAAGTGGGAGAAGGGTGAAGAAAGGGGGGCTTGCCTTGGAAGATATGGTGAAGTCTCAGCCTCGTGGTTGAATCTCAGCTGAGGCAGAAGGGGCTGCAGACACTAGGAAGGAAAAGGTAAATAAGTTGGTTCGTCTTCTAGTCAGAATGCGCGACAAAGGACTGCACGGAAGGGGACTGCGTGACAGAGGACTATGCGATAGAGGGGTCGGAAAATGAACTCTGAGATTCTTCAGTCCATGGTTCAAGCATATTGCAAAGGGACCCCAGCACAGGTGAAACAATTGATCACGATTTGGGAGGCAAAGTTGAATTTGAAAGTTGATCTTGAACCATCAGCCAAAGATTGAGGGAGCTTATCATGGACCCTAGGTACACTCGTGATTGTCTCACCCTATTTAGACAGTCTGTCCATCTCTACGGGTGAATGAAATTCATAATGGCAAAAGTAATAGTTGCGGCCACCAACACAGCGATGCAAAGTGAGGCCAAGCTACACCTTTAAGGCATTTGAAAAAAGCTCCTGCTTATTCAACTTCAATTGTAGAATTAGAATGTTTTCCCAGGCTGCATTAAGAAAATATCCCATGTCTCATGCAATCTAAATTGCTAAGATCAACTGCTAAAGATCCTACTGTGGTGGAATCATCAGATGATTAGTTGGTCGAAGTTATGCCTATTAATTTTGGCTTGATTTTGGTTGTATATGTCGGGTAGCATTTATGTTTTTAGCGTTATGCTTACTAGTTGGTTTCTAGACTATCAGCCTTATCAGGCTTGGTTAAATAGACTCAAACTATTTATGTTTTAGATGGATTATAATGTGATTCAGTGGCCAATAGACCTGGTCTCGCACTAGGTAGGATGAGGCCACTAAAAAAATTATATAGTTATAATGATGCAGGAGCATCCAGCTAGGGCACCATGACTAGGTGTTGGTCTCCGCCAAGATGGAAGTTGTCTTAACAAGTTTTTTTTTATGTTAGTTTGTCAAAGTAGGGTGTAAGTTTTTGTTTACTTTTAGTTTCAGTACTAGTTTGGGAAGGTTTCGTCGGTTAGGGTCATTAGTTTGTCTGTCTTTAATCAATAGAGATTTAATAATTGTTTTGTCATTCTGGAGCAAAAAATAAAACGTGTTTGGTGTAAAATCTTGTTAAAGAGCAGAACCGAATACAAGCATCGTTATGTAACTAAATAGAATTATAATTGAAAATAGTAACTACATAGTTCAGTAACCGTGAACAGAGAGTACAAATGTACATGAAAAATCCATTGAAAGGGTTCAACATTTTTTTTATCATTCAAGCAATAATAATAAAATGAATAGACAATTCGAATCCATCTGTGTATCTACAACATTTTTCATTTTGCTTCCTAATTCACTGAACATCAGAGTAAACAATACAATGCTCACAGACAAGTTTATTTAATTCTTCTTTTCTAAGAGATAGAGTCCAGACAGCGAGACATATATGCATTTCCAGAACGAGGAGTTGTATCCCATAGAATAAATCGACGTTGAATAAACAGGAGCGAATGCAAACAAATAAATCAGACGAGTTAATCACATACAAGCCATACATTATCTTCTTAACTTCGGAATCGACCACCAAAACAAATCACCAGAGCAACTACATAACTTTATGTTCATGGAAAAGAAATTACAAACATAGTTGCAAATTAACAATTGTAATTCGAAAGCGTTGAAGCCGGAATGAAAGGAACAATAGCCAATCATCATCATTAAAAACAAGGTAAACCGAAATCAACATTTTCTTGAAAGTTTTTTCTTTAAATTATAAAATGAAATGTATGAGCATCCATAGCAGAGTTCTGGAATAAACTGGAAACAGTCACATAGCTGACGGTTGACAAACCCTAGGTGAGGGTTTTGGGAAATGGCTCCCACACATTAAAAGTTAGCACCAACAATCATAGAACTGAGTAAGCCTATGCTAACAAAATGACCAGGACGCTAGCTACAGTCGAGAGACAACATTGACTAAGCATTGAGGAAAACCAAACCCTCAATCTCACAGGCCTATTCTAAAGACTGAAGACGAGTTGCATTGACAGAGCCTACCAGGCAGAGGTCAACGCGTTTGTTCCAAGTATACCCAACTTCAAACCCCAACACCAACAAAAGAATCAACACATAGTTGTTAGCAACCTTTCGACAGAGGAAAACAAAACAAGTGCATGAGCGCAAGTATAAGAGGGATACATTTTCCCTACCTGAAGGATTTGCAGCAAGAACATAGAACAAGCTTTTAACCCTTGAATTCCAACCAATAGCTGAGACAAAGGAGCAACCACATTAGGAACAGAAGAATGGAAAAGACAAATTGAATCATGGATAGAAGAGGCTACCTGCATTGAAACTGAAGACCAGAGAGCGCCCTTGTTTCGAAACCTGAGTGCATGCAAACCCACTAAGTTTCACAAGCAAGACAACCTCATACTAGAACCCAAGCTCATAGAGCAAAGACCAGTTCAAACAATTGCAAAAAGAGCACAAAAATCTACTTACATAGGTGGCGGCAGAACCATTTTTGGTTACCCAACGAACCAGGACCAAAGATTATCCAAGCAAGCATAAGAGGCAAGCAAGTATAAGAGTCACATTGTCGGACCAGAAAAAACCAAAAGGTGCGCCCAGTAGTTGCAACGCAGCTACATTCACAAGCAACAAAACCACATGAGAGCAAACCCTCGATGAACAAGTGCAAAATGGTTGAATGAATGATGGAGGAAGAGTTTTGGCATCAAACGAAGAGCGGGACACGCAACCCGAGGTATAGTACACAGTGTTGATTGCACACATAAATGCAACCTATCATTTTCCAGAAAAATTTGAGAGATTGGTAATCATAAACTAATCGACAGCTAAATCACACTTAAATCATTTAATTATTGATTAGTCCGAACAGTGTTGGGCTGGTCCCATCATAGTGGTGTCAGAGCAATTGAAATTGACTGAAGAAATGGAGGTAGGAAGGAGAGGTCGTGGAAAGGGTGTTTGGAGGATAGCAGAGGAAGGACTGAGAGAGGAGATCAGGATTCTTACTGCCCATTTGGAGGCAGTCAAAGCAGGGAGAAGAAGGGATCCAGAGGTAGGCGATGACAACAAAGAGGAAGTTGAAGTGACAACAGATGGATCGGATGGAGAGGGCCTAGAAATGAGACTATTGAGATATGTCTTAGTGGCAAGCAGTAAACCCAAACCAGAACTCCCAAATTATGATGACAACCTGTCCATAGAGGTTCTAATGGATTGGATCAGTGAGCTAGATAAGTATTTCGAGTGTGAGGAGTTCAGTGAGAGCACAGATTTAAGTTCGTTGCGACGAAGTTGAAGGGACACACAGCCTTGTGGTGGGACAGTGTCCAAACAGAGAGAAGGAGATTGAACAAGTTGTTGATCAAAACCTGGTCAAGGATGGTGGCCAAGTTGAAGGACAGATTTCTGCCGAAAGATTATCAGATTGCACTACACAGACAAGTGCAGAATCTGAAATAGAAATGAATGACAGTGAGGGAGTACACTAAGGAGTTTTATCGAGTGAACTTAAGGGCCGGTTATACAGTGGATACCTCAAAGAAGACAACCAGGTACGTAAATGGTTTAAGACTAGAAATTTTAGATGAAATTAGTATTTTGTCTCCAAAGAACATTGAAGAAGCATTTCAAAGTGCTGTGAAAGCTGAAGAGAAAATTACTAGAAAGAAAAATGCCAGGAGAGGACAAGGAACTGGCAGAGGAAAAGGCCAGTCATATGGAAGAGGGTGGACTGCTAATAGTAATGAGGAAGGTAGCAGTTCTAAAGCTTCCGAATCAGCAGATAAAGGTGATAATGCGAAAGGTGGTGGACCATATTAGCGAGGCAAGGGAAATGGCCGAGGCAGAGGAGCTGGGTACCAATGTTACAGGTATCATAAGAGGGGACATAGATCATTTGAGTGTCCTGAGGTAGACTAAGCTGGACAGAGGGGTGTGTATGTAGCACAACCAGAAGAAGCAGAGGAACCTCCCCAAGAAGCAGAGAATGCTCCAGAAATAGTGGAAGCCCTCGTGTTGAACAAGGTGTTGTTAAAACCAGTAAAAGAAACCACCGAACAAACTCACATGATAAGTGTTGTAAGATAATTATTGACAACGGTAGTACAGATAACTTGGTGGCCACAGAGATGGTGGAAAAGTTGGAATTGAAGTGAATGAAACATCCCACCCCTTACAAAGTTTCATGGCTGCAAAAAGGCCATCAGTTGCTGATGGATGAACATTGAGGTGGAGTTTCAAATAGGCAGATATAAGGATAAGGTCATTTGTAACATCATGTCGATGGATGTATGTCACATACTGCTAGGCAGGCCATGGCAGTATGATAGAAAGGTGGTACATGATGGATTGACAAACTGCTATAAGTTTGTCAAGGATGGAATCAAGCACACGATTGTGCCCATCAAGGAGGAAGGAACAATAGGAACAAGTGAGCCAAGAGCATTGTTGGTCAGCAAAAAACAGTTTCTGAAACAAGTTCAGGATAGCGAGGTGAGTTATGCAGTTGTAAGAAGAGCAAAAACGGTACTGTTGCATATAGAGGTATTGGATTTACCCCCAGAAATTTAGCAGATGTTGCAGGAGTGTACAAACAAAGTGGTGGATGACTTGCCAAATAAACTACCCCCCAAAAGAAGCATAAGTCACCATATTGACTTCATACCCGGAGCAAGTTTGCCAAATAAGGCAGCATACCGAATGAGCCCCAAGGACAATGAAGAGATTAGGAAGCAGGTGCAGGAACTGCTAGACAAAGGATTGATAAAGGAAAGTTTGAGCCCTTGTGCAGTTCCAACGGTTCTCGCTCCCAACAAAGGAGGAGAATGGAGGATGTGCACAGACTTGAGGGACATCAACAAAATAACCATCCGGTACAAGTTCCCACTTCCACAAATGGAAGATATGATGGATTGCCTAAGCGGGGCAACATATTTTTCTAAGATATACTTGAAGAGCGAGTATCATCAAATCCGAATTCGAGAGGGGGACGAATGGAAGACAGCCTTTAAGATGAATGAGGGATTGTATGAATGGCTGGTTATGCCATTCGGGTTGAGCAATGCACCCCGTACATTTATGTGGTTAATGAATGAAATGCTGAAAGAATAAATCGGAAAATTTGTGATAGTGTACCTGGAAAACATACTAATTTTCAGTAGGACAAGGGAGGAGCACCTTCGACATGTTCGAAAAGTGCTGGAAAAATTACAGCAGAATAAACTACTAATAAATCTGAAGAAGTGTACTTTTCTGAAAAAAGAATTGATCTATTTGGGCTTCGTAATAGTAGAAAACGAGCTAAAGATGGATCTGTAGAAGATTGCAGCGATAGTTAATTGGCCATCTCCGAAAAGCTTATTTGAGGTATGTAGTTTTCATGGGCTGGCGAGTTTTTACTAGAAAATCATAAGAAATTTTAGCGAAATCAGTGCACCTATGTTGGAAACCATTAAAAAGGCTAGTCAACATTTTCGATCGACTGATGCAGCGGAGAGGGGTTTTCAGCTACTAAAGAAGAAGATCACAGAAAGACCGATCCTGAGATTGCTAGATATTAAAAATCTCTTTCAGGTTTGTTGTGATGCTAGCGGTACAGCTATTGGAGCTGTACTTAGCCAGGAGGATAAACCTGTTGCATTTTTCAGTGAGAAGCTAAATGAAAGCAGACAGAAATATTCTTCCTATGACAAGGAGTTCTATGCTTTTGTCTAGGCATTAAAACACTGGAGGCACTATTTGCTGGGAAATGAATTTGTGTTGTTTTCAGATAATTCTGGACTACAGTATGTGATGCAACTACACAAGCTAAATCACAAACATGCCAAGTGGGTGGAATATTTGTAGAGTTTCGCCTTTGTGTTGAAACACATCAGCAGCACATGCCAACAAAGTGGCAAATGTGTTGAGTAGGAGAGCCTTACTTTTGCAGGAGAGTACTGTACAAGTGCTGGATTTTGAGCACTTGAAATATTTATATCAGACTGACACAGATTTCAAAGAAGCCTATGAGGCATGTTAGAATCCTTTGGTGAGAGATAACAGTCCTTCGTTGGACTACAACTTGCAAGAGAAACTGTTGTTTAGAGGAGGACAATTATGCATTCCTGACTGCTCGATGAGAGAGAACATTATTCAGGAGAAGCACATTGGAGGTCTAGCCAGACATTTCAACATAGACAAGACACTCGAGTAGCTCAGTCATTTCTACTTTTGGCCAAAGATGCGAAGGGATGTACAACGATTTGTGACCAGATGTAAAGTGTGTCAGTTGGAAAAAGGTCACAGTCAAAGCACGGGACTGTATACACCATTGCTTGTTCCAAGCAGACCGTGGGACTCAGTCAGCTTGGACTTTGTCTTGGGTCTACCTAGGACACAGCGAGGTTATGACTCGGTGATGGTAGTAGTGGACAGATTCTCAAAGATGGCACATTTTATCCCTTGCAGAAAAACCAATGATGCCACTCATGTGGCCCACTTGTTCTTCACGGAGATTGTCAGGTTACATAGGTTGCCTAAGCCTATTCTTTCAGATAGGGATGTGAAGATTACAGGGCACTTTTGGCACACCCTTTGGAAGAAGATGGATACATAGTTGAGTTACAGATCTGCTTATCACCCACAAACCAACGAAAACAGAGGTGGTAAACAGGAGTTTGGGAAACCTACTACGAAGTTTAATTGGTGAGAATTTGCAGATGTGGGATCGAGTGCTTGCACAGGCAGCGTTCGCTTATAATGACTCACCTAATTGCAGCACAGGTTACAGTGCATTTCAAATACTATACAACATGCATCCTCGCGGAGTGCATGAGTTGTGAGATCTCGGTCAGCAAGAAAGGCGAAGCATAGATGGAGAATATTTCGCTAATGCGATGAGAGATTTGCATGAGCAAGTGAAAATTAAATTGCAGGACAAAAGCCAAAAGTATAAACAACAAGCATATTTGAAGAGAAGGGAATTACAGTTCAATGTAGGAGATGAGGTCCTCGCACATTTGCGCAAGGAATGCTTCCCTAGAGGTGCATACAATAAGTTGAAGTATAAGAAGATAAGTCCCTGCAAAGTCCTCCAGAAATTTTCAACAAATGCCTATGAGATACAACTGCCACCAGGGGTAGGCATTTCACCCATCTTTAATGTAGAAAACCTGTTTCCTTACACTGCTAACCCAGAAGAAGAAGACGGAACCACACGGCCTACACGGAATACCCAGGATGGAGGAGAAACTTGGATGAGACAGATGCCTTATGTTCAGGCTCTTGAGATCGAGAGCATCCTCGATACTCAGGTGGCCAAATGAACTCGACGGAAGGAGTATCTGCAATACCTGGTCAAGTGGAAGAACCATCCTATTGAGGACAGTTCGTGGCTTGATGCCAGGCAGATTGAGCAGGTGGGTTCTTCAGTCGAGAAGCTCATGGAACGGAGTAATGATTTCTTTTTCACCCCGGGAGCCTGATGCAGGAGCATCCAACTAGGGCACCGTGACTAGGTGTTGGTTTCCTCCAAGATGGAAGTTGTCTTAACAAGTTGGTTTTTTTTATGTTAGTTTGTCAAAGTAGGGTGTAAGTTTTTGTTTACTTTTAGTTTCAGTACTAGTTAGAGACAGTTGGTCGGTTAGGGTCATTAGTTTGTCTGTCTTTAATCAATAGAGATTTAATAATTGTTCTGTCATTCTAGAGAAAAAAACAAAACGTGTTTGATGTAAAATCTTGTCAAAGAGTAGAACTGAATACAAGCATCGTTATGTAACTAAATAGAATTACAACCAAAAATAGTAACTACACAGTTCAAGTAACTGTGAACAGAGACTACAAATGTACATGAAAAATCCATTGAAAGGGTTCAACATTTTTTTTTAGCATTCAAGCAATAATAATAAAATAACAGACAATTTGAATCCATCTGTGTATCTACAACATTTTTCGTTTTGCTTCCTAATTCACCGAATATCAGATTAAATGATACAATGCTCAGAGACAAGTTTATGTAATTCTTCTTTTCTAAGAGACAGAGTCCAGACAACGAGACAGAGATGCATTCCTAGAACTAGGGGTTGTATCCCATAGAAGAAATCGACGTTGAATAAATAGGAGCGAATGTAGACAAATAAATCGAACGAGTTAATCACATACGAGCCATACATTATCTTCTTAACTTTGAAATAGACCACCAGAACAAATTACCAGAGCAACTACAGAACTTTCTGTTCGTGGAAAAAAAATTACAAACACAGTTGCAAATTGACAATTGTAATTCGAAAGTGTTGAAGCTGGAATGAAAGGAATGACAACTCATCATCATCATTAAAAACAAGGTAAACCGAAATCAACATTTTCCTAAAAGTTTTTTCTTTAAATTATAAAATGAAACATATGAGCATCCATAGCAGAGTTCTAAAATAAACTGGAAACATTCACAAAGCCAACGGTCGACAAACCCTAGGTGAGGATTTTGGGAAACGTCTCCCACACATTAAAAGTTATAGCCAACAATCACAGAACTGAGGAAGCCTATGCTAAAAAAACAACCAGGATGCTGGCTACAGCTAAGAGACAACATTGACTAAGCATTGAGGAAAACCAAACTCTCAATCTCACAAGCCTATCCTAAATACTGAAGACTAGTTG
>APFE031628082.1:0-21683 GCA_000404065.3 Pinus taeda | reverse complement strand
TGGGGCTGGTGCCATGGCAACAAGGTGTCTTCTCTCATAGAGTGGGAGAGCGGCTGGTCGCCGTGGACCCACATCTGCATTTAAAACTTTTTACTATTATTTTTGGACGATTTAAAAACAAAACAAAAAAAAAAATAGTTTACAAATTTAGAAAATGTTGAAAGTGATTCTACCCAAATCATCCCATTGCTCCCCTGGTGGAAGAGACATGTCTGGATCACCATGATAATCCATCCCAGCATATGGAAAGTCCTGTATCATGAAAATTTGGTTCTCTAACCAACAAAACTACTCAGCTGGAAATCGGACAACCTCTGTACCCTCCTCAGGATGACGGCCATGACTGCAACCCAGCGCATAAGCTTGGGATCTCAGGGAAGTCTAGCCTCAACGGAAAGATGTTGTGGGATCAACATAGAGACCCTCTCTAGGCCAAAGCTCACAACTAAGAAACCATATCCAAAGTTCTTTAGTTGTCTATTCTTTGCCCTAGTCAATTAGCCTTTAACATTCGCCAACACGGCATCGCACCAGTTGAAGATGGTGCCTCGGAAGTAGTCTACTGCCACACGCATTTGGGAACTGGTAGCTAGATGCAATGTTACGCTCTTGCATATTTTAGTGACAGTAAATGCAATCACTTTAAGTTCAGGACGGGAGATAGTCTTAATATCTATCCATTCGTCCGCAGTTTGGACATTGCAAAACTCTAGTCGGAGAATAGCGACAGACTGGCCACCTGGCCTAGTCCCGAAAAGAGATAATACTTCACCTCTATTCGGCAAACCAATTAGGAAATAAATGTACTCTGGCTCGATTTCGAGCCAGTGGCCACCAATTATGAAACACTTGTCCTGTTTGCTCCACCTGTCAACCAACCATTGCAGAAAGTCTACCTGAGCCCTCATGCTGGGTATGGACCAGAATTTCAATAGTCCACATGCTCTTAATGCCTGTATTGAAGGTGGATGAATTAATGGCTTGATCCACATCTTCATGCTCCCTTTCCCGCCAAACGAGCATTTTTGTATATCTACATTGCAAAAAAGGTGGATTAGAATATTGTAATTTCAAAATTTTTAGGCAGAAATGGAAAACATTAGGGTTTTAAATCGTCTTTCACGGGGTCCGCACCCACTAGATAGGGACAATGCATAGTTTCACACTATTCCTTAAGAGCAGGTGTGGTACCTCGACTTTTTCCTGTATACGAAAAAGCTGGGGTTCACAAGGGCCACATGCTGCACCTGCAGACCCCCCACGAGTGATTTTTTAACCAAATTTTTCCCTAAAAAATCAATTTTAAAGCCTTAAAATGAAAATGAAATGGTTGAAATGCAAGATAGGAATGATGTGGATTACCTGGAGAGGACGGTTCTTGATTCCAATGGGCGGATTTTGCGCAATCTTCACAGGAAGTTTCTTACCAAAAGCTCTTACTTTTCACTTTGAAGTCAAACGGTAAAAATGAATTACAAAAGCCCTTTTTATAAGCTTTTTTGAATAAATGAATTTTTAATTTTTTTATTTTTCACTTTAAAAAGGTCACTTTTGATGCATTTTTATTTATTTTAAATAGATATGAGTAATGTTTTGAGTTTTTGTGTAGAATATTGGGTTTTCAGGGACAATTAATCATTTTCAATGAAGAGCATACTTTTTCACTTTTTCGTACTCTTTCAAAATTTACGAAAAAGTGAAACATAGGAGTCCTCTTTAAGCTCTTTTCTGACTCGTAAAACATGAAAATATTGTCAAGTTTTTTCTTTTTAAACTCATTAAAATGTAATTAAAAGGACGGTCCACTTACAGCTCTTTTCTGATCGTATAAACATCAAAAGATTGCTGGAATTTTGTCATATCAAGTTCGATATTGGTAATAAAAAGTGTTTTCGGTCACTTTGTTACTTTTTCAGATTGAAGGCACTAATTATGAAAGTACTCCTTGATCATAATGATCAAGCGATTCTCTCAAGTATCATTTTATACTTTTTTGGGATTGGGAGACATAAATTTATGAAAAAGGACAACCATGGATTTTTCTTAAGTTTTTCTTCTGGCTCCCTAAAATTGAAAAACACCGAGTTTCTCCTATGCTGGACTCGTTAAAATTTAACAGTAAAGGACCTGCTCAATTTCAAACAAGAACGGACCACTCCTTCTTAGGGTTTGAATTTTAAACTAAGTTGGACTCATCCGAAGGATTAGTTTATAATCAAGCAAATGTTATCCTCCTCAAGCTTGTCAAAAATAAAGAGGTACTTGCCAAAAATGGTGGGGGAAAAGAGAGAAAAATGAACCTGTTTGTTATACTTTGTGTTTAGAAAAGTAGTTAACCACTCTTGAACTGAACACGACACTTTTTGTTCACCTGGGTTGGGAAATCCTTTGCCTAACAGTTAATCAAACCATATTGAAAGTCTTCAGCCAGTTTCTGGGTATTAGCTTTGGGTCAATTGTCCCCAAACCATCTGCAATGTCATTATGTGTTCAAGAGGTGAGTTCAAATAAACCATTCATTTGCAAAATATCTATCATCCATCTTGACCATCCCTAAGTTAGTCCTTGCCAAATATATTTCTTCAAAACTTGATCTATGATTTCGTGTTATGGGCTTACCTACGACGGATCACTTTCTATCGACTCCAACTCATTATCTAGAAAAATGATCTAAGAATCGTCAGTACCTTGGAATCTACATGCCTCAATGGCAGGTTTCTCACCTTTGATGGCAAGTTGTGTCATTGACCTTCGATCAAAGGTTTTTGTGACGTGTTTGACATCGACTCATTTATTCACATTTCATGGATTGTACTGAGTACTTTGAGAGCCATTGACATTACTGGTGGTTTCTCTCACACTTGTTAACAGTTCACATAATTGATTGGTAATCAAGTGGTTTCTACCATTTTTGACTTCGACACATTCATTCACATGGATAGAATCGTACTAGTTCGGGAAGCAAAAATCAAGACCCTGGATCTAGTTTCCACCATCCAGGCTACGAGGAATTTTGTCATTCATTATACAGTGGACTATTCATAAACAAATGGTTGTGTCCATACTGTGTCTACATATGCCTATACTTGTGATGTATTACAAAATCATTCCTATATCAGAGTAGTTTAGATAGTTTTCTAGTTAGTTTTGATCTGAGTATGGGAATTCCTACCTCAGCGATGATATGTTCATATATATATATATATCTAATTATATATATATATATATATATATATATATATTATATATATATATTGCATTCAATGTTTTTACAAGTTCCGACCAGGGTATCATAGGAAGATCTTTCAAATGATAAAGTACTTCACTCTTCTTAGATGAAAAAAACCACCCTCATCTCTTACAGACTTTGCACTTTAGGGGGCAATCTGTTGCACAAAAATTGTCACTTTGACATTCTACAATGAATATGAGTCTATCACCACTCATACTTACCTCCTTTGTAAGTCTTAAACCTTAGTTCTTCATATCAAGCCTTGAAAATAAGAGAAAGACCTTAAAAATCTCTAAAACTCTAGTTTCACACTTTCTCTTAGCATTACCTGTGGTACCGCACCTATTGGTCATGTCCCCTACGCACCTGACCGCTCTATATCTATGTTATAGGTGTGAAACCCTGTAAAAGTTAAAAAGGCGCAAGTACATTCTTAAAAACTCACTCTGAGTCATTTATGGAAGCTTCTAGAGAGAATCTTGAGGTGGCAAGTTCTCTTCTTGAGGGTTCATGCATCCCATACCTTACGGAGCTAACCCCTTGATGTTAGGATCTTATCCCTTTGAAGAAGGACTCTATCCCTTCAATGGTGGACCTGTAACCTCCTTCCTTTGCACTATAAAATGAAGCATTGGGATGGTTACTTGGGAGGTTGAAAGATGAATATTTTTTAGGGTAAATGTTGCTGGAATTTAGTCTTCCTTATTGAGCTTTTGAGAGGAGAGATTACATACCTTTTGATCTCATTTAGAAGAGAGTGAGGCTTGTCAAAGTAGAGGAGATTCATGTTTGGACCCTGGGAAGAGCTTGTACAACATCAAGGCACCAAAGGTTGTAAAGTTTTTCTATTTCAAAGTTAATACAATCAAGTTTATTTTTCTCAATAAGCTGTGTTTCATGTTTTATTTCATGGATTTCTTGATCACCATGACGAACATGATTTGTTATATTAGCTATGCAGGTGTTATTCGATGTGTGCTTGTTCGTGATTGCAAGTTCTTAAAAGGAAACTCTCTTGAAGCTGTTGGAGCATGGCTGCAAAAACTAGCGTTTGAATTAAGGTAGGGTCTAAAACACCTCTTTAGTTTTTATTAATGAATCGAAATATGTTTAGAGAAAGATAGATTTGTTTGTCCTGCTTGTTGCTAGATATCAGCTGATACTAGGGAGATCGGTCTTGTCTGCAAGAACAATTTATCCGGCCAACAAGGCTCCAAAATTGAAGCTAAGAAATAAGTTTGGAAGGTGGGTGTAGCTGCTACAATAGGTCCTAAAGAACTTTAGCAACCCACAATTCCTTAGAGCATTGTTGCATTCAAGATCATGAGTTGCATGGTGGTCTTCGGCCTCATGACCTCCTTGTTTCCATTCCATAACCATGATCTCCTACAAAACATCATTTAACACCAATTAATTCTTTTTCATGGATTAAAATCAAAGATTTTTGCTTGAAAAGAAGGTCCAAAAATTCTGCCTTAGTACCATTGCGCCTATTTTTATAAACAGAGCAATATCATCGCACGAGACTTTTAGCTTAAGTGCAATCATCGTGGGTATGACAACGATACTCGTGATGACCCTCAACACCTTAAAAATTAAAAATCCTCCCTTATGAATTACCGTTAAAAATGCATAAAAATGTGATAAAATGAAAGAGAAAGGATGGGTCTCTTACCTGTTGCAAACGGTTCATGAAATGGCACCTTGGATCTCCCATAATGACCACTTGAAAATCGAGAAAATTAGGGCACAAATGCACTTTCAGAGCTTACTATGGTAAAATGGTAAAAAATAAAATTACTTTTTGTTATTTATAAGTTTGCAAGTCATTTTTGTCAATATTTTATTATTATTTCTCGATATCAGTGATGGGTACATTTCTTTGTGTAGTTATAAGTACCTTCAAGTGAACAGTGATTATTATTAACTGATTCTTGCGAGTTTTGTTTTATCTATTTTTCGGATTCATTAAATAAATGAAAAAGGAACCCCCCTGGAGTCATCTTTGAGCTCTTTTCTGACTCTCAAAAACTGACAAGATTATCGAGTGCTTGTCATTTTGAACTCGTTAAAGTAAATGAATTGGTGTCACCTCAGTATACATTTATCCCATTTTCAAGCTGGGATTGACTATTTATGAAAAAGGTACACCTTGATAGACATGGTCAAGAGGTTCTCTCGGATATTGTTTTATACCTTTTCAGATTCGAGAGACAAATTACGAAAAGGGACATGATGGAGATTTCTTTTTTGTTTATTTTTCAAACTCTCTAAACATGAAAAAGACATCGAGTTTGTCTTACGTCGGACTCGTTAAAATTTTACGATGGAAGACTCATCACCATGATGAGACCGAGCTTCTCCTTCCTAGGGCTCATAAAACTTACTAGCATGGATTCATTCGAGGAATGAGCTTACATGACAAGAATATGCCATCCCCTTCAATCATGTGATAAAAAGAATTGGGGTACTCACTAGAAATAACAAGGAAAAATGAAGATGAAACATCCTTTGTATAGGAAGCATGTCTCTCTTGAAAATGACACTCTTCTGCTCTCGCATCGAGTTTGGGATATTCTGACTCAATCACTTGTCCTGGGTTTGGGTGATCATTTTTGCCTCTCATTTGACTATTCCATTTTTTCATCATGACCTTTAGTCCTATGTCGAGTTAGATGTTGCCACACTCTAGAGTCGTGTCACTAGTGTTCAAGAGAAGTCTAATCTATAGTTATTTACCTATAAATTGTTTGATTCATTGTTACTGTCTTGAAAATTATTCCACTTTATTCCTTGTTTCATGTCAATGATAGGGGACTCATCAATTCCCTCCTTCGACGGGTCACTTCCTATCAACTTCAGCTCATTATCTAGGAAGATGCCTTAGAAACTCACTTTCAATACCTTAGAGCTTGCATGCCCTAATGTAAAGTTTTTTGTATTCGACAACAGGTATTGATCATTGGTTTTCGATCAGGTGATTCCATGAGTGTTCAACTTCAGCTTCATTATCACATTCATGGATTGTACTATCGTACCTTGAGAGCCATTGTAATTATTGGTGGTTTCTCTCGTACTTGTTAACGATCCACATCATTGGCTAGTAATCAGGTGGTTTTCTAGCATGTTAGACTTCAACACATTCATTTGCATCTTAGAATTCATACTTTGATTAGGTTGAGATGGAGCGAAAGGCCCTGAGTCTTGTGTAATATGACTCAGGTTGCGTGGAGTTATATGTTGTTCATGATTGTACACATGTTTCTACTATGCGATGGATGTGACCATATAGTGGGACTTTATATTTATGATGATCCTCATTATCGAGATGATTGCACCCATGCCATGATTCATGTCTTGATCTTAGATATGTATATGTATATGCATCCTTGATTTGTAGGTCTCCTGATAGTGTGTTTTCTCATCCTTGCAAAAACTCGTAAAGCATCCCAGCCATCACTCCTTGTTCTGCCTTCATGCTTTAGGGGTTATCTATTACACACTATTTTGTCAAACCTCTCGTGCTTCCCTGTGACATACCCCGAAGTTCCAAAAACATGACCATTATGTAGTGTACTCATTCATGTATATAACTCAGATCCCTCCTAATACATTGATTGGAAAATTCCTTGATCTTTCCCTGAAGAAATAGCTCTAAAACCCTAAACTGAGAATCATCACTTTGATAAGGCTTAAAATAGTGATGGTCACATGTTGCACTATACTTAACCAGCAATGGCATCACCCTGTTCCCTTGCATACTCGCGATGATCCCAAATAGGCAATTTTCCCAAACAGGATGAGAAGCTTCGTAATCTAGAAGCTTCTAGAGCGACAAGATGTAGGTTGTTTGGCATAGATGAGGTCGAATCCTCCCAACGCGGTCTCTTGATCTTATCCCTATGAGCTACCTCTTTGAGATAAGGGCCTAATCCTATCTTTGGAGAGGTCCTAACTCCCTTTCCCAACCTATAAATTCATCCTCTCCCATTCCCAAATGGTTGGTCTATGTCTATTTGCACCCTTATGCTAAGATTGTGCCTAGAGGCTATTCGTTTGACTTGGAGAAGGAGTGTTTGGAGAGTTCTTGGCTTGGACTTGGATTACCACTCAAGGAAAGCCTATTAAAATCAAGGCTTTGGTTGTAAGCTTCCATTTATTTTCTAATAATAAACAACTACTGGTTCATCTTCCCAAAATGTATATGTTCATGTATCATTCAACTTGACATTCCTTGATTAGTTAAGTAGGTTTCTATTGGATTTGATACTTGTTTTGGCATGCCTTATTGTGTCTTGATCACTTGTGTAGGTGCATAAATATTGAGAGAAGCAAGACAAAGCTCGTGATAAAAGTGGTCCAGGGTCCTCAACAAAGGAGATTGGAATAGTATCAGAACAAGGTAGGCCATCTCCTTCGTTCTTCTTTTCAATTGTAACCTAGGAAGATGTCTAGTTGATTGTCACTTTAGTTGCTGGACCCACTCATTGGGCTCGAGGGATCGTCTCTATCCACAGAGAGGATTTACGTTAATAACACCAGCCTATGATTAAAAGTAAAATTCAATTCACCATAAACAAATAATATAGAGTAGAATATAATTAATAAAAAACCTAGGAAACTTCTTTTTTGTTCATTTTTCATTTTTCTTTTTTTTTTAGAAGATATTGTCAAGTTCAGAGTTGAAATAACTATGAGATAAAACTTCAAAACCATAACTATAACTATATTTATGGTATTGTAAAATGTCATAGCATGGAATCCTTGACCGCATTTGTTGACTCACCCAACTGAATGTGAGTTGTCACGCCACTATTATTATTACCAACTATATCTCTAACCAGAGAAGTTGCCACGGGGATTTGGGCTAAATCACGAGGTCTACATACTAAATGGAAGAAATGGTACCATGAAACGACTAATTCTAGAACATTCCTTCATCATAAGTGTCATCTTGAAACGTCAGCATCAATGCAAATCCCATAGTATAGGCAATTTACAGGCTAAAAATCCCATCCCATTTTAACCTTCTCAAGCATGAATTAATTTTTCTCTCCTTACTTGGATATTAGGTTTTTTAAAGTATATTTATATAGCATGTAGGTTTGTAGCGTAGAGAAAGGAACTATTGCTTATAGAGAATGTTTGAATGCGACACAATGGTACAAACCAAAAGACCTTTGAAAAACTCTAGATGGTTGGAAGGATGTGCATAGATAAAATAGAAAGTGTTGGAATGTGTATGGCTTATAATACGTAATAATTATAATATTGTGTAATATTATAATTATATGAGAAATTTTTTATGGCCAATAAAACTTACATAACCACTACATCTGCATGTCTATTTCACACCTGCTCACATAAGACGTTAATAACAGTCATTCAACATCCACACATGGAAAAAACACACCACCTAGTGGGCCCATATGCTAACCACTTTTCCACACCGACATATTATCCCCATGCACATTCACACTCACTAAAATCTGGTCCTTTTCCCTATCCCTAGGAGGTTTTTCATCTTAGATTGAATCCATTCTTTCACATTCCCTGCTCCATTTTCTTCCATTTTCTTTTACGGCCCAAGCATTAACAGACCACACTACGAGAGTTGAGGAATTTCATTTTAGTTAGGTTTCTAGTTATAAAATTTAACATTTCCTTGTAGTAGATGTTGACTACCTATGTTTGGGCCTAAGAGAGACAAAGCTAGGTGGCGTGGCCTTCCTTTTGCTTATGAAAATTTTAGGGTTGGAAAAGGAGCAAGAGTATAATGTTATTATAGGTGTTTTAATATATTTGCAAAAGAAGGTTGCAGGATGGTTGAGATGTCATGTATTGAACATGATCGCCATGCAATTGGAAAAATTATCTAAGCATATTTAAGAGATGTCTAAAGAGGAGTAGAATTTAGGTAAGCAGTGTAGATCTATTAAAAGTAGAAGAGGTAAACATGGTACCTATAGAACATAGCAACGCCATCTTAATATAGATCATACCCATTGCACATCCCTCACCAAGTAAGGTAGTTTGTGTTGATTCTAGTAACTCTATTTTAGAAGCACAACCTTTTGGCATCAAAAAGTGAGGAGGTTCGTCGATGAATGAGGAATTTCATAGGAAATCCTCAAGGGGGGTAGCGTGAGAATAACCAAATCAGGTGCCAGTGAATAGGGCATTTTAGAGGCATTTGTTTATTATGGCTAAGAGTGTGTGAGATCTATAACTCCTGCTATGTTAATGAGGTAGTTCAAGAGCATGCACTTAGGGAAATGTCTGTACCATGATCATTACCTATTAAATCATATAATAATTCCTATAGTAAGGTGGGATTTATTGATTTTTGAGTAGCTTGGGAGGTACTCTAAGTTCTAGGGTTTTGGGATTGGAGGACAAAGTGTGACAAGAGTAACCTGTGGGCTTGGAACCCAAGCTTGGGGTCTTACACCCATCGTGAATTGCAAAATTCCATGGAGAAATTTGGACATGTAATGGCATGAGATGATATAGGGTGGAAAGGAGAATCTAGCACTTCAATAATCATCAAATTCCAAGTTGTCTTTAGTGAGATATGAATATTTGAAGTTGTCATTATTATTTGGACAAGACAAGTTATGTAGGCTTCAGGAGAGTTTGTCTAATAGACATGACCCTTCGTTAATTCATGGAGCCCTTCTATTTGTGTATAAAGAGGAGGTGAGTGGAGTTCATTTAGACCATCCATTTTTGCAACACATTACAAGTGACAAACTCGTTGGAGGAGAGAAATGATTTATGTTTTAGCTGCATCAAGGAGGGTCAGAACCTCACATGAATTGAAGGTTGTTTCAGGGTGATTCTTAGAACGATGAAGTGATGGAAGGAGGGGTAAGTTACCTTTATAGAGGGTTGAGGTAGAGGAGGTTAGTTTCAAGTTGTTTGAGGGCTTTTTGAGGGTGGGACAATCCTCAAAATAGGTTGTCGCAAGCCTATTTAGAGGTCCTGTAGGGTGCCATTGTAATAAATGGAGGGAAAGTCTAAGTTAAGGTATTGAAACTGCCCAAAAGTTTCAGGGTGGAGGGACAACCTCTCATTAAAGGACAGTCGTATTCCTTAGGTGTACATCTAGGCAAAAGTAAAGGGTGGAAAAGGGACTGTGATGATACCCTAACAAAGCCTAGTTTGCAACATTTGGAGTAAACCTCATATAGTGAGATCAAGTGTGTTTATGATGACATTCTTTTCGATGTTGGATCCAAGTTTTCGAGCAGTTATAGATCAGATTGTTGAACAACTTGTGGCACCCAATTTGTAGGCTTCATTTAGTGATCAAGAGAGGAGCATATCTTGTAGTGAATGATTGGGTGCCATTCATCTGGTGGAGGGTAGTGTTTTGGCTACCCATAGTAGCCTTAGACAAGATATCTTGAAGTAACAAAGAATAGTTGAAGGTTCGGTGAATATTGGTGTTGAAAGTTCAGCACTTTCATGGACAAAAGTGATTTCTAGCCTGGAATATTGGAGCTCGGGAATCATCCAACCTAGAGATAAAATTAGATCAGCCCATGTACATGCAACATAAGTAACTTGCAAAAATGTTAGGTGGTTTCCCTCCTCGCATCTCAATGTGTTGTCCTTTGAAGGACTAATGGGCATCTAGTGAGCAATAAGGGAGACAAGGACCCACAGGACAAGTGTTGTGGTGGGGTCCCCTCGGTTAGTTTTGGGGTTAAGATAACCCAAGTTTTGATATATTTTTGTAACCAGTGTAAAGTCTCTGCAATTTATGGATGCAGAGCACGTAGATGATTAGCAGTCAAAGGGGTTTTAGCCCCTTATTTATGTAAAGTTTGAGTCAGTTTTGAGATCCATCCATTGTATGAAAAGGGCTATAAATAGGTGTGTCTTATGGAGTCTAAAGCATGTCTTGGATGTAATGGGTCAATAGAAGAGAAGTGATAGCATAGAGAAAGTGGATCAGATGGGAGAAGAAAGGCTATGCAGCTAAGTGCGCAGATGCCTAGGTAGAGTCTGCAGCTGAGTGCGTGGACCCCTATAGCTAAGTGTGCAGGGTAATTTCGAGTCTGTAAATCTGAATTAAAGATCAATAAAGAAAGTTACTGAAGAATTATTGTGTATATTTGTTTTATCTTTGTTTCCATTAAATGCTATATGTTGTCTATGAGTAATGCATTTTATGGATTATCAATTGAATGTCGCACGATTCTATTGAATAACTATTAAATGATGTATGCAAGCATGTTTATGTAATTTTGTGAAAACTGATGCATTCTCTGATGTTTACAAATAACTTAAGTAAATTTACCTGAACAGTAAATTAGGACTTTTTTCTTATGTGCGTAAGTAGATATATTTACTGTTAAAGGTCCGTAAAGACTAATCGTAGACCTTCGAGAAGGTCCAAATGCCATTTTTACATAGTTGTCACAATGAGCCTTAAGAGTGTATAGATTTGTGTGAAGGTAGATCTGAGGTTCTCAAAGACATCACACTATTCTCTGGATGTAGAAACTTGGTTCTAGCATCCCCCCATACTGCTTTGGTTTGGGACTGCAACCTGCACTATGTGGGTTGCTGCTGAAAGGGCCGATAGTGTAGGGATTTGTTGGTTGGCGCAACTAACTCTGAACCTAGGTGAGGACCACCTAAGCCAATAAATGGTTTTGTTGTCGGGACCGAGATCTGCATGAAAGAGGTGCGATGTCACATCATTGGAAATTGACCAAGAAAGAAATTGAAAAGTGGTTGGATCAGAAGATTCATGAATTCGCAGTGCACGAAAATAGGAATCTGTGTCTGTCGAAGCAAAAGTGGTTGAACAGGTATCTGTATACAAAGATACACAAAATATTCTTCTACACTTTTCCCATTGAACTATGTGAGTGGTTAGCTAAATTGACAGACAACCAAGGAAAGTGGAAGCTTGATAATCCTATAGTGTGGACTCCTGAATTAGGGTGACGATTAGAAGCCTCTGAAAAAAAGATCATGCCGGTTGTTGTTCATTGGCTCAATCAAATTCTTGGAGGATTTGCTATAGAGTTCGTAGTTGATACCTCAGTCAACTATAGTGAAAAGGAGCAATGATTTTTCAAAGCACCACGAGGTAATTATTTAAGATCTTTGAATATCTGGATTAAAATGTTGTTATGTGAAAAATGGGTTATGCCATTTCCTTGTTGTTCAGAGCTACGCAAAGTGGAAGACTCTTTAGAGATCGAGAGAGATGATGTCCATAATATAGCCCGTTGATCAGACCTCCTTCGAGCGACGACAAGGGAGTGGTACATGCCTCACCGCAAAGTGTTTTCCAGCTAATAACATAGGGTTTTTCAAGAACACATCATCCATCCACTCCACCTCCGTCTCCACCTCCACTGCATACACCTTCGTCCACACCTCCACTCAACATGGAAAAAACTATGAAGATGACGATTTTCAAGGGCATCAGGAGTGAAGATACAGATCAATCTTGGTTTTTTGTGAATATTATGTGGACAGCATAACAGATTATTGATGGTAATATAAAGAATGCATAGCTGGTTACTTCTCTGCAGGATCGCCCACTGACTTGGTATATTAAGTATTGTTCTAATAATCCTCTGGCATCACTAGCAGAAGCTAAGGTTGCTTTAAACAAGGATTTTAGTAAGCCTAAGTCTGACTCACAGTTAGTATTTGGATTTAATGAAATCATGATGAGGGTTAATGAGATGCCTTGGGAATTAGATCAAAGGTTTAAATCTCAAATTCAAGAAGCTAACATGTAGCTCACAAACAGTGAGCATCGCAAATGGTTTATAGCTTCACTTTTTCCCCACCTGAGGATTGATCTATCGCAACAGAAGATGGGAACACAGGCATAAGCTTTGGAAATTGTGATGAGGTTGCATGAAATTCCTATTCAAGATGCAACCTTGGGGGTACAGTAGATTCAATCTCAGTTATAGAGCCTCTGCTTAGAATTGTAGAGCTTGAAGAAAGACAAGGAGACTAAACCAGAGGTGTGCATGGAAGTTTGGTGTTTGAAGTGAAAGAGCCAGGGGCAGGATAAATAACGCTATCCAATGTACTTGAATTATATTACAGGAGAGGGAACAATTCCCCTGAGTCCAAAAGCTCCAGCAAGGTCGAGCGTGGGGGTTGCACTATGGTGCAATATTTGTGAGGTTGTTGGACAACACACAATGGATAATTTTCATTTACTTCAAAGTTTTGTCCAGACACCCCAGCAGTTGTTCTGTAACTTCTGCAAATCAGTGGGCCACAATGAGAACCATTACTGTAGCTATGAGGTGATGATGGAAATAACACCTACATACCGAATGCAAGCAGAAACTTGGCCTCCAAAGCAAGGTGCTAGAAGAGTGCACGGAGGTTATCAAGGACGAGGATGAGGTCGAGGAGGACGAGGGCCTGGTAGAGGTCGGGGTTAGGTTATATGGTACAACTGTGGAACACCAGGGCAATATGGGTGGGAGTTTCAAAATCAGACATGCCCATCATGTCAATATTGTAGCCAGTTTTACCATACCATAGAAGAATGCCTAGTGCTGATAACCAAAATCTAAGGAAAGAAAGTGCAGCCTTAGCAGCCTATGCAAAACCTACAGATGATGAGAGTTGAACCCTGTGAGGAAGATCAAATTGTGGATATAGTGCTGCGAAGAAGAATAACGATCGGTGATGATAAAGGTAAATAGCCTGAAGAGGACGGATGGGTCCACAAGGCCCCAGAGAAGGAAGTGAGTTTTGATCTAAATCACACGAAGGAAACATTTATGGAGGCCAAGAAAATCTTCACTGAGGCATCCACCTTAGGAAGTTAGCATAAGGTGCAAGAAACTAGCATGCCTATAGAGGTTGATCCCTCTATTATTATTACATTTTGGAGACCTGCATAAATCTCCTACATGATAGAAAAGTTGTGGAAGGTTTGCAGGAGTTGATAAATAAATGCGCCAGCAAAGAGAAGGTCCCTGATGGACAATGGGTGGTCAAAAAAATTGGCAAACATAGGGCAATAAGAGGGCACAAGATGAGGCTCACTACGCGAATAAGAGATTATGAGATGGACCAGGTCATATTCGACTTAGGGTTGGATGCAAACGTATTTCGAAAACAACAATGGGAAAGAATGGGGAGACTTGCATTGTAGTGGTCTCTGATTCAGCTCAAAATGGTGGACAAGAAAAAAATCATCCCTATGGGATGCTTATATGGAGTAACATTTGATATAGAAGGTGCAAGCACGATGGCTGACTTTGAGGTGATAGAGATCATTGATGGTAGTAATCCATAACCCGCACTCCTGGGAATTGACTAGGCCATTGATATGAATGGGGTCATCAATTTGAAGAAGAGGACAATGTCATTTGAAAGGAAATCACTTTGGATTGTAGTGTTGTTGGACCCTACAAAAGGGGTGCGCTACACTGAACTAATCTGCGATTATGAAGAAAGTGTGGATGAACTGGATCAAATCTACAAAATAATAGTGAAAAATGAGGACTAGATCAATCCGATAGTAGATGAATGGTTTGCATGGGACCAGTAGAGTTCCTGCACCTCTGATTCAGATGAAGAGTTGCAACATTGGTAGAATCATTTGCATGAGGAATCCACGTTACGATGCAATATGATGACAAAGTTAATGTGTTGTGTTTCGTCGGAGGTAAGTAACTTACCCTATTATGTTCGGTTAACTAATGTGGATAAGCTTTTGGATGCATTTGAATGTGAAGTCCCTGAGGATCACTACTTCCAAGCATTAGATTTGGCACTGCATGCTACACTTGTGCGATGGTGGGGTACGCACAAAGATAGCTTTGATGGATGGCGGGATTACAAAAGAATGATGAGGTTACAGTTTGGGCACCCTAACACTAGATTGACAGAGAAATATAGCGGGAAGGATGATCTACACGACCAATTAGAAAGATAGACTAAAGCATGCGAGATAGAACCGCAACCAGAGTGGGTACACCTATTCTGCCATACATTGGATACAATTCTTATGAACTGGTATATGGAAACGAAGCTCCGCCATGGCACTGTGGAGTCAGATGTATTAAGGGAAGAGTTCTTATTGACCTTTAGTTTTGAAAATGGCTTTGCAAGCATCGATGAAGCTCTACAGGAGATTAAGTCAGTTATCTTCATAACATTGCAAGAACCTATGGAATGGATCCACCCATACTAGAGCACCCTGTAATGCCCTACCTAATCGTATCATGCAAATTTTATTAGTGTTTAAATTACTTGAAAATATTGACTTATAATCATCAAGAGATATTGGTACATACCTACATTTGGGAAACTGTAAATTTATTTACTGATATACATTTTATTATTGTTATTATTAAATTCCCAACTTGTCTTCTGAAATTTAAATTGAATAGGATATGATCTCCTTCCATTTATTCCAATTTAATATCCATATCCCAAGGTGTCTTCTCAAAATCTACTTGGGAGAAGATATGGTCTTCTCCAATTAATTTCCAAATTAAATATCCATATCTTATCCCCAAAATGTCTTCTCAAATCTACTTGGGAGAAGATATGGTAAGAAAGTCAATGCTACTAAATGAAAGGATGAGGGGGTAGTCATGACATTAATTATAGGTGGTTGAGGTGGATGGGAGGAAGAGACATAAAAGGGGAAGGATGATGAGAGGAGAGGGGGATCCTTGGTCTTGATTTTGTTTTGGAGGATTGTTTTTTGGGGAGGAATTTGGAGAAAGAGAAGTGAGAGAATGGAGAGATAAATTAGGGAATACAAACTTGGATCTGGAGAGTGTTTGCTAAACTTGGACACACTACATCTGGTTGGACTTGGGCTCTGAAGGCTACGGAACTTGTGGAGGTTCCATGGGCTAGGAAATAATTCCTAGTTGGCTGGGAGGAAAATCCAATCAAATAGTCAAAAGGAGAATCCCAACAGAGTGAGGTGATTGGGAGCATCAAAACTAAGCTATTGGAACATGTATTCCTCTTTTTATTGATTACATATGTAAATGGTTGTAATGAAATTCTTCCTTATTTAATTTGTGGTAAATAAATTTTAATGGTATATTATCATCAAAGAAATGATTAGATATAAATAAGTTATTTCCCACCTTATTGTGTTTGAAATTAGAGAAATGTGGTTTTTAGTTAGAGGACCTTAGAAGGGAGCCTCACATGTGGTTTCAGAGCTTAAGTTCAAAATCTGGACCTTGAAGCCTACCTACTAAAAAAAAAAAAAAAAAAAACAAATTCAAAATTTGCAGCCAAACCAACCGATTTAATCATAATGAATTAATCCCTTTTTTCTACAATTATATATACATTTTCCCCGAACCTGCCACCGCTACCTTCTTCCAATCCTTCGTTGGAGTTATTTTCTAAACTCTCACCGGACTTATTTTCCAAACCCTCAATCATTTTTTCTTTCATTGAATTCTCATGGCCAATAAGATTATTGTTATTTTCAAGCATTAAACTGGGTTCTCTTAACTTAATTTGCTTGATGAATTTAGGTCACAGTGCGTTCCTATGCCTAGGAGCTCCACTGATTCACTCAAAGGCTACAATTACTAAATATCATTTTTGCTTATTGTTGAAAATGCAACAATATGATGGAGCTTAATGAAAGAAGTCACCTTCACTAAGTGGGCCCGCAAGCTATTTTTGGCACAAAGTCTATTTTTAGACTATGTCTATTTTTAGACATATGGATCATGGTCTATGTGTTACAAGATGCTATTTGTGGATGATTGGTCATGTTGGTAAAAAAATATGGACCTCCATTTTTAGACATATGGGAGGAGTCTATTTTTAGACTGCCAGGCTAAAAATAGAACAATCGAATATTATTAGCTCTTAATAATATTTGGACTATAAACATTATCTTATTCTCTTGGAGCACTTCAGTTTGAGCTACAGATGTGCCACATGCAACTGCCAAAAGGAAATACACTTTTCTTATGGGTTACTTGAGCTATTGCATGAAGGACTTCAATTAGAACTCAAGTGATTGTGTTTGGTGGAGTTGAATGAGGAGTTGATGGAGTTGTGTTCAGTTTGACTTAGTTGAACTAGTTGTATTTAGTCTAACTAACAAATACACTAGTGATGAGTTATGTGAGTTAGTTATTAATTAATTCACTAATTATTAACTCATGAATCAATAGAGGAATACATCAGTTAACTCAGTGCATGGACAGTTCAGTGGAGACAAGTGTTAGAGATGATGAAAGGGCAAGACAACTGTCAGTTGTGACTATAGTTGTGCATGTGATTTGCACAATCAGTAGATTGAGATTGCCAATGAGGATTGCGTAGTGTTACACAAGGGAAATACGAGTTTGGATCAGCCATTCTCATATATTCTCATGCAGGATTACGCAGTGGAGGCAGGCAAGCAGCGGAGGAGATTTGAGCCAGTGATTGATTCAAATCTGAGCTAGTTTGTGTGTAACAGGTGGAGATAGTACTGAGTACTTGTGAGGAGTATTGTACTATGTATTGTTACATGTTCTCAATCAATATAATATACAGATAGTTGGGGGTTTTCAGCTGCATGCTTTCCCCATGATATACTGTGTTGATATGTGTGATTGATGCTTCATTGTGCGCATGCGATTGTTTCTTAATTCCACAAAATTGTTGATCAACGTAGAGGAGGTTATGTATTATGCATGATTCCGCAAATAGTGTATAATCAGGATAATATCTGTGAATAAGTGTCATATTATTCAAAATTTCTACATGGTATCGGAGCAGGTTGATTTGTAGAAAATGTTCTACATAGTATCAGAGTGTAGTTGATCATCAGATCTATTATTCAGAAAGTGTTTGCATTTTATTTCTTCAGGCAGAGTCTGTAATCGAGCCAGGTAGCCTCTGGATTCATCCTTCTTTTGGAAGGTGAGATATTCGGTGAATGCCCATACAGTCGATCTCTATACGAGAAATACTTTGTTCTCACAAATTTTAGATCAAAAGAAATTGACTTTTGAGCTGGTGGAATTCAAATTTGCAACATTGTTTTCTTGGTGTCAAAGTTGAAATGTCTTTCAACAGATTGCGATTTGAGTATGCCCTTGAGGGGAGCTCGAACTATATTGCATGGAAGGACATGATGGAGGCGGTGTTAGATGATAATGGGTTGAAGGAGTTCATAGATGTAGATGTCCCAAAACCTACTGATGCTACTCAAGTCGGGGATTGGCAAAAGAAGACAGCAAAGTGTCGAAGGATTCTATTGGAGGGCGTGAGGGATCACATTGTGTCCAACCTCCATGGAAAAGCTTCTCCATACTTGATGTGGAAAGCGTTGACAATCTATTCCAAAGCAAGAGCGACCAGAGGAAGTTGGCGCTCAAGGATAAACTTAGAAACATAAAGTGTGAGAAAGGCGACAGTATGCCCAAGTATCTCACGAAGTTCACCCAATGCTGGGATGAGCTGGGAAGTGCGGGGGTGACTGTCGATGATGAGGAATTAGTGAGCTTGGCTCTCCTTGATCTTCTAAAGAGTTGGCATTCCTATCAAGACTCTGTCAATGGTCGGGAGAATTGCCATGATGGGAGGGACTTTGGTCAAATCTTGTGCAAGAGGAGATCAGGTGGAATACCAGGGATGGATCTTCATCAAAGGCATCTGATGAAGAAAATTGTGCTTTGGCTACCAAAGCAAAGAAGGGGAAGAACAAGAAAGTTTCTCATTTCGGTGCGAAAAGCAAGAAGCAGGACATGTCCAAAGTGAAGTGCTTTCACTGTCACCAGCATGGACACTATGCCACAAATTGTCCGTAGAAGAAGAAAAATAAGCAAGTTGTTGGATCTGCAGTGGGAGAGGCCTTAGCCTCGCAGTTTGACCTAGATTTTTCATTGATCACATGCTTGGTATCAATTGTGATGGGATCGGTATGGTTCTTGGACAGTGGTGCATCTTTTCACATGACAGGAGATCGAGATTTGTTTTTTGATCTAGATGAGAAAGATCTTGGAGTGCACATTGAGATGGGCGATGATGGTAGATACAGTGCGACTGGTACCGGTACCATTTCCTTTGGGAGGGAGTCTGGTAAACCCTTCATATTGAAGGAAGTGATGCATGTTCCAGGCTTGAAGAAGAATCTTATCTCTGTGGCGATGTTAGAAGACAAGGGATATGATGTTGTTTTCAGCGAGGGAAAGGCTTTCTTGCGCAGTAAGACAACTGGAGAAACCCAGAAGATAGGGGTTTGATTCAAGAACCTTTATCAATTGCAGGTAGATGGCTACGCAGCAGTGGCATGCAAGGCAAAAGGAGTGGTGAGCCAGGATGATGGCGAGCTGTGGCACCGGAGATTGGGCCATCTTCACCATGGAGCCTTGAAGATACTGCAGCAAATTTCTACTAGGCTTCCTAAAGGAACTTTTGTGCATCCAGATCAGTGCAAGGGGTGTACTTTGGGAAAATTTGTGAAAGCCACCTTTCACGAGAAGGATAGTTGTGCCATGGCGATCCTTGAGAAAATTCACACAGACATGTGTGGACCTTTCTCAATAGTTTTGACAGCAAATCACAGGTACTATGTGATCTTTGTTGATGATTTCTCTCAAAAGTGTTGGATCTTCTTCATGCAGAAGAAGAGTGAGACATACTCAAAGTTATGTGAGTTCAAAGAGTGATCTTTGTTGATGATTTCTCTCGAAAGTGCTGGATCTTCTTCATGCAGAAGAAGAGTGAGACATACTCAAAGTTCTGTGAGTTCAAAGCACTGGTCGAGAAGGAATCAGGGAAGAAGGTGAAGGCTCTTAGGAGTGACAATGATGGTGAATTCATCTCTAGCGAGTTCAAGGACTTCTGCAACACAGAAGGGATTCGAAGAGAGCTCATAACTCCCCATAACCCATAGCAGAACGGGGTTGTTGAGTGGAAGAACAGAACGATCGTGGGTGCTACATGGGTGATGTTGCATGATCAGGGCCTACCCTTTCACTTGTGGGCGGAGGCATGCAATACTATAGTATATGTACAGAACCATTGTCCTCACAAGATACTTGGCATGAGTACACCCGAGGAGGCTTATTTTGGTAAGAGGCTTGATATTTCCCATTTGAGGATTTTGTTTCTCCTGTTTACATGCATGTGATGAAGGATTCCAGGAAGAAGCTGGAGCCGACCGCAGAGGTTGGGATATTTGTGGGGTACACTAATACACCCCACAACTATCGTGTGTATTTGCCAGACAGTCGAAAGACTATTGTGCAACGGGATATAAAATTTCAGGAGGAGAAAGCCATGAAGTGTTCGCTTGAGAGGGAACCACAGGTGCATGCAGATGAGGAGCTACTAGTTCCTAAGGATGAGCTTCAGGATGTGGATCAGCCACAAGATGAATTTCATGGAGTGGAAGAGACCACTCATGCAGCACCAACCATTAGAGGGTGAAAGCGCACTACAGAAGCTGAGCAACTGGCTCAAGATGCAGAGAAGGTTGTAGGACCACCTACAGCACATCGCAGACAAAGACAATCACCTGATCAGTACACTGGATACATGGCTCTTGTGAGAAAATGTGTCGTGACTGAGCCATCCTCTTTCGAGGAAGATGTGGAGGATCCCGCATGGGTAGATGCCATGGTGGAAGAGTATGATTCGATTGTCAGAAACAGTGCATGGGAGATTGTCCCAAGACCGGAAGGGAAGTCAGTGGTGGGTTCAAGATTGATCTACAAAGTGAAGCAGGCAGCTGACAGGAGTGTGGAGAAGTACAAGGCAAGATTTGTTGCCCGAGGCTTCTCACAGATAGAGGGGATCGATTATCAAGAGACCTTTGCACCTATCGCAAGGTATTTTTCCATACGGATTATTCTTGCTCTCTTAGTGCATATGGGGTGGCACATTCATCAAATGGATGTGAAGACTACGTTCCTCAATGGAGTCATTAAGGAGGAGGTGTACATAGAGCAGCCCAAAGGTTTCGAGATCTTCAGCAGCGAGTCGCATGTGTGCAGGCTCAAGAGAGCACTGAATGGGTTGAAACAAGCACCTCGTGCTTGATACACATGGATAGATAGTTATTTCATCGCATTTGGATTCTCCAAGAGTGAGGTGAATCCTAACCTATACCAGATTGTGGTGGAGGTTAAGTTGCTTATCATTGTACTTTATGTACATGATTTGATTATAACGGGAGATGAGATGTTGATACTTTCATGCAAGGAGGACCTTGCTCGAGAGTTTGAGATGAAGGACTTGGGCCTCCTTCATTATTTCCTGGGATTGGAAATTTGGCATCGCAGTGATGGACTATTTTTTTCTCAGGGTAAGTATGCCCGGGAGATACTGGAGAAGTTCAACATGCATGGCTACAAGCCTGTTGATACTCCTCTTACTGGAGGTTGGAGGAAGGAGGATGCTACTTCAGCGAAGGGAGTGGATGCCACTGTTTATCGACAGTTGGTGGGGTCGC
>APFE031628079.1:2718-14784 GCA_000404065.3 Pinus taeda | reverse complement strand
GGTGCTACAACTATTGGAGGAGAAACAATTATATGCAAAAAGCTCCAAATGTTTCTTTGGAGTACAAGAGGTGGAATATCTAGGTCATATTGTATCACATGAATGTGTTAAGGGAGACCCTAGCAAAATTAAAGCCATTAAGGAATGGAAAATCCCCACATCCATAAAGCATCTGCGAGGATTTATCGGGTTGACAGGGTATTATCGCAAGTTTTTTAAGAATTATGGGAGAATAGCAAAACCTCTAACAACATTATTGAATAAATATGCATGTTCATGGACTCCAAAAGCAACAAAGGCCTTCGAGCATCTTAAAGAGGCAATGTGCCAAGCATCGGTCTTAGCTACGTCGGACTTCACAAAAACCTTTATTGTGGAATGTGATGCTTCAGGAAATGGAATTGGTGTTGTTTTAATGTAAGATAAAAGAACCATTTCTTTCAAGAGTCGTCCAATCAAAGGAAAGTATTTACACAAATCTATTTATGAGAAGGAAATGTTGGAAATACTACATGCATGTAAGAAATGGCGACCCTACCTAATCGAAAGACACTTTAAGGTAAAAATGGATCATGATAGTCTTAAATACTTTTTAGAACAAATATTATCCTCTAAAGAGCAGAAAAAATGGGTCACAAAGATGTTGGGTTATGACTTTGAAATCATCTACAAAAAATGGAAGCAAAATGTTGTGGCAGATGCACTCTCAAGAAAGGATGAGGAATTGGAAGCATTGTTGTGAGTCATTTCTATTATCCAACCAGATTGGATAAACGAAGCAGGGGATGAATGGAAGAATGATGAAGAAGTGTGGGCACTCATTCAAAAGTTACAAAAAGATCCCCGTACATCTGATACATTTAGTTGGAAAAATGATTTGTTATGGTACAAAGATTGCTTATACCTATGTAATAACTCCCAACTCAAACAAAAGATTCTTATGGAATTGCACACTACTCCCTTAGGAGGGCTCTCAGGATTTTTAAAAACTTACCACAGGGTTAAGAAGGAATTTTTTGGGATGGCCTTAAATCGTATATTCAAAAGTTTGTGGCAGAATGTTTGGTTTTCCAAAAAAATAAAGTTGAAACAATTAAGACCCTGGGTATATTACAACCTTTATCCATTCCAAGCCAACATTGAGAGGAGGTTTCAATGGATTTTATCATAGGTTTACCCAAGTCCGAAGGAAAGAGTGTCATCGCGGTGGTAGTTGATAGACTTACCAAGTATGCACACTTTTGTGCATTATCACATCCATTTAAAGCCAGTACAGTTTCTACTACATTTATGGAAACAATTAAAAAACTACATGAAAACCCAAAGATTATTGTAAGTGACAGAGATTCCATTTTCACTAGAAATTTTTGGACATAATTATTTTCTTGTCTCGGTACTCAGTTAGCTCATAACTCATCTTATCATCCTCAATCTGATGGGAAAACTGTGATAGTAAACAAATGTATGGAAGGATATCTTCGTTTCTTTGTATTTGATAAATAGAGACAATGGGTCAAATGGTTGCCTCTGGCTAAATGGTGATATAGCACTTCCTTCCATATTGCAGTAAAAATTACCCCATTTATGGCACTTTATGGATATCATACACCATCCATCACATCATATTTAAGAGAAAATTCTAATGTTCAAGCAGTGGAACATCACATCGATCATCAACAACAAGTTATCTAACCCTTAAAGGATAACATCACGTTGGCGCAGAATAGAATGAAACAACAGGCAGATCAACATTGCAGCGAAAGAGGTTTTGATGTAGGTGACTGGGTATTCCTATGGCTACAACCATATAAACAAATTTCCCTCAAGCAAGTTAAGAAGGATAATAAATTATCACCAAAGTATTATGGTTCGTACAAGGTGTTGCAAAAGATTGGTACTATGTTATACAACTTGGAGCTTCCTGCAGCTTCCCAAGTGCACCCAGTTTTCCATGTTTCATGTTTACAGAAGGTTATAGGTGACAAGCTCCCAGTTCAAACATTATTGTCAGAACTTGATGAGGAAGGAAAAATCATATTGGAATCTTAAGCAGTCACAGAAACAAGAACTCGATAACTACAAAATCGATCAATTTCGGAGTATCTCATTAAGTGGAAGAACTTATCCGCTGAAGATTCCACATGGGAGGATGAGAATTTATACAGAAGCATCCATAACTACTCAAGTGTTGAGGACAACACTTTTCTAAAGGAGAGGGGCACGTTAGGTCCCTAAAATACTAGTGATTCCCCCATTACTATTATCATTTTAGCCCTTATTGTTATTATTGTGCCCCTATTGTCTCTATATTCTTATTAGTGTGCCCCATAGAAACCCGCTAGTGTTATTATTGCACCCTTATGTTATTACTATTATGTCGGCTTTGATTATATTTTGGCCCCTTAGACTCCTATATATAGAAAGGAGTTTTAGTAATTTGTATCATGTAACAATTGTTCATTTGTGTAATGTAAAGGAGGTTTCCCCCTCGAAGAGGCTGATTTTGAAGGCATTCATCTATCTTTTCTTCAATTTTTTGAGTTGGTTGCATAACAAGTAACTCAACCCAAGTTGTTCTAGGGCTTCTAGAGCATATTTTCCATCCCACATCCATAAGGAATTATGAGAACTAATCATAAAATAATCAAGTGGAAAATAACCCAAAACCCCATGGCTATCCAAGAAATGGAAAGGAAAGGATAAAACCATTGTTAATCCAAGAAAATATTCATGACAATGAAAACAAATAACCAAAAAATCACATGCATATACCATGCATCCATAAATCAACAAGGAAATCACACGTTCAACTTGTTACCTGCAAAGCAATCAAGTTGTAGCTACTTATCCACATGTTCCCTTGCACTTTCCTACTTTCCTTTTCCTTATTTTTCCAAATCCAATGTATGCCAAAGTGCTTCAAGATACTCGAAGTGTCCAAGAGTGTGAGAGAATGAGAGAATGAATGAGAGAACCAAAGACTAAACTGACAAAATCTGTGAACTGATCCTCAAATTCCTTTTTGTCATTGAGGCCTCTATTTTCTTCATTTTCCTTAATTTTTCCCTCAATTTCCTCCTCATACAAATTTGTGACCCTTCATCTTCCTTTTCCCCTATTTTTCTTTATTCATAAATAAAATGCCAATTATTTCCACTTTTCCTTTGCCAATGCCTTTACCAATTTCCATAGCCATTAATTAATCACAAGTGATACCCCATCCCTATGTACTTCCCAACATTTAGCTTGGAATATGTGTCCCATGACCTTGGTATTATTGTTATTTACATAGAAAATCTACCAAGGGATGTTCCAAACCCCTCCTCCTTGGGGGAACACCATCCTCGGTGTTGATTGACACTTATAAACCAATAAAACACATGATTTCCATGGAGATTTATAACATAACTTGATGAAACATTTACATCATATCATATTTCTAAAACCATGACGATCATACCATGAAAACCATGCCACTGATTGGAGATTTATAACACAACTCGATGTGGTATTTACATACATATGCATATATAGACATAACCAAAACACAACATCAAAAAATATATAAAAATACATCCATTAACCCAACAAATAGAGAAGGATACATATCCCACATTTGATCTGCCATCTCCCATGTAGGTTCATCGAACCCAAAGTGTTTCCACTACACTTTAACTTGTTCGATTGCTCAATTTCAGAGCATGAACATTTTTCATTGCAAAATGAACTAAGGTTCCAATTGGAATTCTCCTTCTGGTTCCACATGCAATATAGACCATTCAATACACTTAGCAACATCCTTCACATATCTGTTAAGAAACGACACATGGAAAACATCATGGACTTTCACTATCAGAGGTAGTGCAAGTCGGTATGCCATTGGTCCAATTCTCTCAAGGATCTCGGAAGGCTAGCAATACCAAGGTGTCATCTTGGAACATGATCTAATACTCAAGGAGCTCCTCTTTGGATTTATGCACAAGTATACATACTCCCTAACCTGAAAATATTTAAATACCCTGTGTTGATTTGCATAACTCTTCTTCCTATCTTGTGTTTCCTTTATATTCTTCTTGATAACCCGAATTTCTTGTTCCATCTCTGCCAACACATTCAGTCCAATTAGTACCCTATTCACTCGATCACTCCAACTGATGGAAGTATTATAGATCCACCCATAAATTTCCTCAAACAAGGTCATCTTCAAGGACTTCTAATACCCATTGTTATATTCAAAATATACCAATAGAAGATACTCTTCCCACTTCCGCTACTAAAGCATGACATACATCCTTATCATATCCTCAAGAATCATGTTAACCCTCTCTATCTATTCATATGTTTGTGGATGATAAGTTGTACTAAAATCTAATCCTATCTCCAACCTACAAACAACTCTTTCCAAAAATTGGAAGTGAGCTTGGCATCTATGTCTGACACAATCTTCTTAGGAATCCCATGCAACCTCACTATCTCCCTGAGGAAAATTTGAGCTATGTCACTTGGTGAGTTCGTATAATTAACTTTGATTAAATGAGCTACCTTGGTCAACCTATCAACCACAACCATAATGGAATCATGTTGCTTCGATGTCCTCGGAAAACCTGTAACAAAGTCCATGGAAATGACCTTCCATTTCCAATTTGGAATCAAAATCAGTTGTAATAAACCACCTAGTTGTTTACAATCTTCTTTTACCTGTTGTTACACAGTATTTTGTCACCGTCCCTGTTACCCCTTCAACCGTACATTGGAGGACCTATTCGGGAACCTGTGAGAAGTGACATAACTTGAAAACACCTGTTTTATATCCCTTAAAGTATGTACTTCATATGCCTTGAAGACACCTTCTGCAAAATACCCAAAAATATAGCCCTTTCTCCATTGGCATTGTTCCACAGTGTATTACTCGTGCCAATGGGGTAAATCCTCCAAAGAGGGCGCACCAGCTGGCGCTCTATCTCAGAGTCGCACTAGCACCAACCCAGCTGGGTAAAGTTTGTAACAAACAAACTTCTGAAGGTTCCTTCCACCTTATCCATGAACTAATTGCAGTTTGAGTTGGTTCAGTTGGGCTTCGTATCTCCCAACGAGGGAAGTAGTTCTCCACCTCTCATGGAAGCTTCCTAATGATAAGGACAATCCCATGAATCAAGTGGATGGTCTTATCTACTCCTCCTACCTCTATATAAGCTTGTTCTTTGCCCTTTGACAAGCTAGTTGGTAATTCTTAGTTAGTAATTCTACTTTTCAAGCTCCCAAATCTAAGTCCCAAAGTCTGAGAATTGCTAAGCTCATCTTGCAAGAGGCCTTGTTCATCCCTATGAGGCTAAATCTTTAAGGAGGAGATCCATGTCCAAGTAATCAAGGAGAGAGAGGTTTGTTTCCCATCCCTTACAAGCTTTGCAAGGCATGTATTGCTGATTCACCCAACCAAAGGAGGATTTGACGTCAGAACTTGGTTGTATTCTCTTTTGTTATCAATAATAATAGACGACTATCATTATGGTTCCACTCATGTGTCTTTATTATGATGTTTGAGTTGTATCCTTTCTGACTGATACATAGTTGCATTTCCTGGATTTTATGCTTGTATTTGTCTTGTTCTTTGCATGTGCAGGTGTCTATTCACGAGGATCGTGAGGATTGTGACCAGCTGAAGCGAAAGAACGGAAGTGACAATCCTTCTACAAATATAAGCGTTGGATTTGAGGTAGGCTCTCATCATTGGCCTTTACTTTGCAACTAGGAACCTGCGTGTTAGTGTTGTTTGATTGTTGCTAGACCCCGTTTAGGCTAGTGGGATTGCCTTTGTCCGCAGAGGGGATTTACCTATACAACAATTTGGCGACTCCGCTGGGGAGTTGGCTTTTGCCTTGTTTGTTTATCTTGTCTTGTTGTTTGATTTGTAAACTATTAGACGGAGCCTGAAGTCCGGCCAGATAGCCTTCGAAATGCTATTACTTTGCATTAGCGAAGTAGATCAACGCTACTTCAGTCCATCTCCGGTTTGGTTTGCATACTGAACGACTTGGGACTAGCCGTGTTCCTTGATTGTTTCCTTGGTTTCTCCTGCTTGTTTTGCTTTTTGGGTTGGATACCTGTGTTGTTTTTGCCTCTTGAGAGTACTTAGGTATTGCTGGTTTAGCCTTGGCTCTTGTGTTTTTTATTTTTCCATAGCAAACTCGACTGGCGCTAGTTTATAGCGTGACAGTCGCACCAGTTGGCGCAAGTTGCACATTGACAACCCACGCCAATCCCTGAAAGGCGCTTGTTGCAGCCTGACAGTCGCGCCAGGCCTGTAAACTTTTGAAGTTTGCTTGGTTCTCAATTTTTTAAGCTTTGGTTTTGTCCTAAGTACCTTTACTAGACTACTTTGGTGTGTTGGAGTGTGATTTGACTGGTTTTGATCGCTACCCTTTGGGTGTTTGCTTTTTTCTCCCGATTTCACATTTCTAGCCCTAGGGCATCTAGTGGCCTTGTGAATCGAGCCTTCCTAAGGTGTTTCGATCTTTTTGTTGTCCAGTCAACTCCCTTGCTTGCTCCCTTACACTTGTTTGGTAGTTGTGAATCATTTCGTTGCATTATTTAGGTGATTTGCTTCGTCTTCACTTGAATTTTGCTCCGTCTCACTTTGAGCCTAGATAACTTGGCTCATTGTTGTCTTTGGGACTTTTTTGATTCTTTGGATGTTTGATATGTGTTTTGAGGAACTGAACGTGTGTGTATTGGTTGGAATTTGTTAGTGTTATTTCTCAAAAGCTCTTTAGTGCATTTTTCCATTATTGAAAAAGAAAATCTCTTTTTCTTTGAAACAATTAATGAAAGTTAGGACTTTTCATTTTGATTAGTGGATTAGTGATCTTAAAGAAAAGTTTATTGGTTTGCATTAGCTGCATTAGAGAAACTCTTTATTGTTTGTGATCGTTTCGTTTGCATGAAAGCTCTCTAACTCTTTTGTAATTAGCATTCATCGAATGGAATGACATGTTTTGACATATAGATTGCATTTAGGGATTTTGAGAAATTACATACGGGAGGACCTGAAAACCGAAACTTAACTCAAGATCAACTTTAAAATAAATCGAATGAACTTAAAAATGCATTGGAACATAACGCTCACATTCTAGAGGTCTAGGCTAGAGACGTGCTTCGGCGTCGTTAAACCTAGTCACTTTTGTTCTCACATTAAGGTTGGGTGATTCCTCCTTGTGTGACTCAACTGTGGTCTAGTACGGACTTGTGCTCCCACGTATCATCGCGTATATATGGGGAGACTCCACTAGGTTATCATCCTTGATCCATAGGAGGCCGTGTTTGCCGCCTTATAGCCCGTAACGCACCGAACACAGCATTCGGGAAGATTGACTGTCGTATGGAAAGTCCTTGGCTTTCATATGATTGCTAAGGTGTATATGTAGTTTTACGAATTGTCTGGTAAACCCCTTGCCTAGTTTCTCTAGAGCAGTCACTTTTAGATCCTTTTCGGACTCCTTAAAAGAAAAGGCTCACTTGAGCATTTGTCACTTCGGGCTCACTAAATATTCGAAGGCGACTAGAGTCATATTTTGTCCTTTTCTCGACTCTTAAAACATGAAAATGTCAAGTTGTGTCCTAATGTCTTAAAACTTTATTCGACTACGATTACATTTACCTTGTTAGATCTTGTTTGCGCTAGTTTTGAGTAGGGTCTTTTATCGTTAGCTTGTCTAGGATTTTTTTTTTATTCGATCATCCTAGCGGATCCATCGATCCCGTCTCCCGTCCCGAGTGACCAAGGGTCTCCTTCTTCTGCTGCTCCTGAGACACCGGTTTGTGGTGACACTTTCCCTGTTATTCCAAGTGTCCAACCGTTGAACTCTCGTGCTCCAAAGGACGAGCTTTACGATTTGTTTTGGAACCCTGTTTGGGAGCCTTCTGAAGAGGATTTTCCCTCTACTCCTATTGGTGTTTTGTCCCTGATGGCTTCTTCCGATATGGAAGACACATCTCCTGTATCGAGTGGAACACTCGTTATGTTGAGTATTGAGACTCCTATCCCGGCCACATCTCCGATTATATCTATGCCCTACACTGTTACACCTCTCGGTATTATGGTGCCTGCGCGCTATAGATCTCTGAGGGATGCCATGGGCTCTGGGAGTTCCTCTTCTATGTGGGATAATAACATCGTTCCCACTACGGGACCTTTTGTTTCCCAAGTTCACCATACCGCTGTCACGTCAGTTCCGACCAATCCGACCGTTTGTGTCGCATCGTCAACTCCAGTTGCTAGTGCCGTTACGGCATCTTCCGTTGTAACTACTGTTGCCGGCCCATCCCGTGGTCCAGTACGTAGTGGTCAATCGGCACATGCTGCCAGAGTTGTTCATCCTGTAAGCAGTGCCCGCCTTCTTCTGATGCCATTTCAGCAAGGGGAATATTCTCAGTACTTGCATGTTGTCCAAAATTCAGGAGCGCAAGGCCCCTATTATGACCCTATAGGTCATCATTTGTATACCTCCTTGCCAGCTCAACCCGCGGTTGAGTCTTCAATTCCATTGAATGTCGCTTGGGGTACCATCGGTTATGGTGGTAGCCAATTCCGTCCAGATCAAGGGCAGCCATATCAAGGACCATCATACCAAGGTTAGCCATCCTACACACAGCCTAATTATGGGCAGCAGTATTATGGCCAAACTTATCCAGGGCAACCTGGAGGCTCTCAAGGACAACCCTCCCAGGGACAACCTTCGGCCTCTGGTTGTCCGTCTTTTACATATCTTGGGCAATCTTCTAGAAACCCGGGACAACCTTATGCTCAACAAGGACAACCTGGACTCCAGCAGGGATACCCTTCGGGTCAACCCTACAAGAATCCGGGACAACCTTACACGCAGCAAGGACAACCCGGAAACCAGCAAGGCTACCCTTCTGGGCAAGGTGGCCAGCCTTACATGTAGCAAGGCCAGCCCACTGCCCAGCCTAGTCAGCCATCTGGTCTACAAGGACAACCTTCGGTTGCGCAAGGAAAACCAAACACCCAGCAAGTCCAACCTTCTGGGCAAGTAGGTCCGTCTCAGATCCAGCCAGGACAACCTTCCAGCCAGATGGCCCAACCTCAGTCTTTGCAAGGATATCTCTCTGGGCCGGCTCAGTTGGGCATGCAAATGGTTCCTGCTTCTCAAGCTCAACCCGGTTACCAGCCCCAGAATCAAACTAATCTCGAGCCACAAGGTGGGTACCAATCCCAACCTTCTTATCAAACGCAACCTGGTTCCCAGGTTTAATATGGAGCCCAGCAACCATATGGATACCAGCAACCCCAAGGGAAAAATCAATTTGCCCCATATCAAAATTACCAACAGCCACAGGCCACCCCTTATCAAAATTACCAGCAACCCAATGTTGCTCCTGCAGGACAGTATGGTAACCAATGGGGCGTTGGGGGGCAGATCCAGAATCAACCATCCAGTTATGGATATAACACTTATGAACAAAGTTCCTATGGACAAGGTTCTTTTGGACTTGGTCCGTCCGGAAAAGGTCAATGGGGGCAACCAGCAACTGGATGGAACTCTGGCCCTACCTCATATCCGCAGATGTCCTTCAACCCACAGCTACCATTTCTAGCAACGTTGGAACTGCCCGATGTGTCGAAGTTAACTAATGATCCTATTTTGCATAATCCACAATGGCCACCAGTTCCAACTAAGATACACGACGATTGTCCCAAATTTGAGAGCAAAGTTGGAGAGGATCCTCAAGCCCATGTAATGACTTATCACCTTTGGTGTTCGTCCAATTCATGGCTTGATGATTCGGTTCGGCTTCGCCTGTTTCAAAGGACTCTCACCGGCTCCGCTGCTAAATGGTACATTGAATTGACCCATGCGTCTTTTCAAGATTTTAATTCATTGGCAATGAAATTCCTCACTCATTTTCAGTTACCCATTCGGTACGAGACAGGAACCCATCTCCTTACGTCTCTCAAGCAGGACATGGCTACGCACATCTCTGATCATATACATGAATGGAGAAGGCGTCGTCGGTTGATCAAGTTTTGGATCCCTGATCAACTCCTCACTGATTGGTTCACAACTTCCTTTGTCCCTAAGATCGCACGGGACATTGCTATGGGAGCTTGTGTGACTGGAGAGCAAGCTATCGCGCGTGCCCAGTACCTTAACTTAGTTTATTCTCAGTCAGGTACTTTATATGAGTATTTTCTTGATGCCCCGAGACCCAGTACATCCAAGGCCCCACAAAAGCCATCTGTTGATGGAGTTATTGGCTCTGTAAATCCGTCGTCCAAAAAATCATCCTCGAACCCTGGGAAGCAAAAATCGAATGCTTCTAACGAAAACACTTCTCACGGTGGTTCAAATTCTGGAAGTACTTCCGAGATTAACGTTGTCCAGTCCACCACGGCGAATAAGGCCTCGAAAGGAAAGAAAAAGGGGAAAGCAAAGAATAAGTCTGAGTAACCTAAACAGGATTCCTCCAAACCTCCATCCGAGGAAGGAGCTAAGCGCAAACCCAAGTATATTTGTCTCATCTGTGATGAGGATCACTACACCAAAGACTGCCCAAGGTGGTCCAAAGTTAGTCGTTTGTTGAAAGGCACTCTTGGGATTCCTGCGGTTATTAAAGAACCTTTCCCCTCTCAACAGACTCAAATGGTGGCTGATCCATCTTCGTCTTCTTCTCCCTTTGGTTCCCAAGTCTTCATGGCTGGATCCATTCCCGTTCATGTAATGACTCGAACAAAGGAGTATCCGTCGTCCACCGGGAAGGAGCCCGAGGTTCCCTCAAGCGCTCCTTCATCCAGCTCTGGTCCGCTCCATATCGAGAGACCAAGTACTGAGACGACCATCCAACCCCCTCCCAAAGGAGTACTCAGGAGATCATCTTACAACCCAAATGCTCATGCTGCTCAGCACTATAGCATAGTTGAGGACTTAGTGCAGGCTCCGTCGGCTATGTCCGCCTTAGAGGTTCTCCATAGCTGCCCCCCTCAGAGGAAGTCCCTGCTATCGGCCATCGGTGGCATTGACCCGACAGATTCAGATTTGATCACCTTTGATCTCGAGAGCCATGTCCCAAGGCTGCCTCATCAGATCATCGTTCTCATAGAAGTCATCATCAATTCGAAAACGATCCATCGTACAGTTATTGATGAAGGCGCATCAACTTGCATCATGTTTATTGCTTGTTGGAAAGCGATTGGGTCTCTGAATTTGCGCCATTCTCCCACGATGTTGGAAGCCTTTGATGGGAGAGAATCTCGTCCCTATGGTATTCTTCAACGATTGTCGATTACTTTAGAAGGGAAAACCGTTGAAGTGGAAGTTGAGGTCGTTGATGCAAATCTTACTTACAACCTCCTTCTGCGCTGGATTTGGACATATGCCATGCATGCCATGGCTTCGTCCCTCTTCCGTGTCATTCGTTTCCCTCATCAGGGGAAAATTGGCACAGTAGACTAGCTCTCCTTCTTCACTTCTTCTTCTGAAGGAAATGTGATTTTCGTGGAGCATACCTCTATCCCTTACGAGAGTGTGGGAGCTGGGCTTTCCAAATACCCTACCCTCATGGGTTTCTTTTCACTCCCACCTCCGAACCTTGCTTCACTTGGTTTGGTTTCTGCTCGTTCTGATCCCTCGTTGCACTTTGTCGCTACCCTCGACCCCTCTATACAAGGGGGCATTGATCCTCTAGCTTGTAACCCTCGCTCGGCTGAGGGGCATGGGCAGATCATCGGTGCTGTTGATCATTTTATAAAACAGACCGAGGCGATGCCTACATTATCTAGGCCGGTTACGCAATAGTGCGATAGGGCAAGTCCCGGAATGGGCTTGACTTGAACAAGTATCATGCGTGCACTTTATTTTTTGTACATACGTGTGCTTTTAGCAAGTGTGTTGTGTGTGCATGTTTTTATATTTTTATCTTGGTATGTCAATGTGATTGCCGCTTATTGTGTCTTTTGCTTCTTGAACAGATGTCTGGATCGCCTTACGTTGGTTTCGCTGATGGTGCTTCCCGCAGTACACGCAGCTTGTCATCTGCGGCATGGGTGATCTA